>CAIGRS010080383.1:0-18420 GCA_903798395.1 Fraxinus floribunda | reverse complement strand
TATCGTCCTTATTCCGGTAGAAACGCGCCGGATCCGTACTTGACGTGGCAAGAGTGGGCCCGATATCTGTTGAGTCCATTTTTTGAGGTCAACAAAATGTGCATTTACATAAAATATCTATATCCACGAGAGAAAACAATTGTCATCTCCCTTCAACCAACACTCGTAAGTATTCGAGCATGCATCTTAGCAGTTCTACTCATTGTCCACTTTGGAAGAGTATGTGTCCTTTTTCCTCATGAATAAAGCATGAAATTACTTGTCTAATTAAAAATAGAGTATAAATCACTTGTCATTCTTGTAATCTAACAATACAAAAAATAATAATAAAAAATCAATTAAACAAAGCAATAAACAAAAATTCACTACAAAGTTCATGATCAACTCATAAAGGCAGAAAAAAGGCAAAAATTATTTAACACAACATAAAAAGTGAAATTTAGATAGAATATTAATTATTTAAGAAAATTTATGCAATAATATATATTTAAAAATACATGTAATATTTAAAACTTGATTATCTTTAATAATCCTCAATGATCTTGATTGTAGAAGGCCTGTCACTTCGAAAATAACGATAAATTTGAGTACTTGTGAAAGATTAACTATATATATATATATATATATATAAGATTACAGTAAAACTACAAATTTGTAAAGTATTTATAAAATTATTCAGATTTGGATTTTGATTATTTGTTAGGTTTTGTTGCAAAAGAAATAAGAAGAAACGTATGAAAAGTAAAATTCTGATATTGAATAATTTTAGGGTCTAATATTCAAAAATATGGCACATCTCAGTAAAATGCATCAGCAGAAAGAGATATTCGAAATAATCGAATTTACTATTGGTTCTCAATGTAGTACCACAAATTGGATCAGAACGATCGATTCTTTATAGATGGTCCGAAAATCGACCCATTTAGTAGAGGAATTGAAGCCGAACAACCGATTCCATCTAATTCTAATCTGATTCCATTGATTCCGTGAAAAAATGTTCAACCTTGACCAAGTCGAACATTCAATACGTACACATTTAAATCTTTTTATTGGTTCTAGATTTTCAATTATATGTGTGTTTGAGCCACATTATTTTGGAAGAATGTATTCTAAAATAGTAGATTGATGAAAAATGTGTGGTTGAAAAAGAAAAAAAAGTTATTGCTGTGATGAAAAATATCATTTTATTAAAAATGTATGGTTGAAATTAGTAGAATTACGATAATGAAAATTTTAACGTGAACCAAACATGGACTAAGCTTGTTTGGTAGAGATTGAAATCAAATTTTAGCGAATTTTAATAAAAATTGATAGAATATGTGATTAAAAAAATTATGAAATGCTATTAAATTTAATTATTGATTTTGACTTAAATTCTAAACAAAATTTTCAGCAGCACCAAACGGGCCCTAAATACATTTGCTATTATTATTTACTTTCTGGACAAGAAAAAAAGAAAAGAAGAAAAACTATAAATTGTTTCTATATCTAGCCTGGGTATATCCCTTAACCTTCCCCTATTACATTCGGCGCCTCTGGTTTTCGTTGCCTCGATCTGAATATCAAGAGAATTGTTTTCTGGTTATTTGAGATTCTCTGTAAATCAATTGATAATCTTGGTATTTCCCAATCCATCTGTTTTATTTAATTACTTGTTTTTGGGTATTGATATGGGTTTAATTCTGTAGTTGCCATCATTTTGTTTGTGAATTATGTGACAGAAATTTATTACAATGTTTACCATTTTTCGGATTAATTGGCTGGATTCGGTTGGATGGAAATCAGATTACCATCTAAAGAATCTAATACTTTTCTGATGTGGGATTATCTTGAAATTCTTGGTTCTACTTTCAGGGTGTTTGCTTGCTCAAAAACTATTAATTTTTTTTGGGACTGCTAGACTGTGTGCGTGTGTTCAGTTCTCTTTTGCCATTTCAATTTCATGTAGATGATTTCATAAAGTGAGGTTTCAGTTTGTTATACTATATGATTCAATGCATGCAATGTTACCCATGTATATTAGATTTACACAACTTGTATGGTGGTGTCAAACTCGGTATATTGTTCAATTTTTCGATGAGCTGTAATTTTATCTTTGGGTGGGTCTAGGTTTCCGTGCCTGTTTCCATGCTTAATTACTGAAACCTGGCAAATGAACTTACACGTAGTTGGTTTGGAAATGTCAAACATAATACAAATGATTATTAAGATTTGTCTGGGTGATCACCAATCATTAAGTTTTGGCCATATCATACTCCAAACTTAAATGAACTTGAGCCTATAGGAACAACAGAAGATTTAAGAGTGTAATAGATTTACCACAAACTGTGAATTGGCTGAAGTTCCAGGAATGAGGTCATAATGACTAGAAAATATTTCATAAGAGATTCTTACCTTTGGTGAAAAAGTTCTGATATTTATTGTTGAAGTGAGCATTTTTGGTTGACTCTATGTGTGATCTTGAACAATAATAATTTTCCCTCTTGGGGTGAACCCGAAGTCTGGAAGTAATCTCAAGCCTAGAGTTTCATGCTAGTTTGCTTCACTTCCCAAAATATATTCTGGACAATTGATGAGGAACTAAGGAATTATTGTATATGTTATATGGTAATTGTTATTGCCTAAGGACCATTTACTTACTAATTGAGTGCTGCAATACAGTTTTTAAGTGACAGAACTGTTGATGTAAGAAATGTATTGTAACATGTATGATGTATCAGAAAAACAAAAAACAACAAGGACAAAACTCAATGGAATGGTTGATTCTAAACTATTCAATAAATATATATATATTTTTTTAAATGCGGCAGAAAGCTCAAATTAGGAATTTACTGAATCAAGGGTAACATTCAGCTGAACCAAACTATACCAAGAGCAATCATCTTTCGATAGTTATTAACTAGAGGTCTCATATCTGGCTATCGTTGACTTTGGCACTTCATAACTATCTCTACTTGTCATCCTTCTCAACCGACATTGTTGCGAATGATCCAGGTACTTTATTGAGATGCCATTTTAACATTGGGCAATTTACTTTTAATCTTTTTATTTAACCAATTGATTTTTTTGGAAATTGAGGAACATGTTTGATTAATAAGTTTCTTTTTGAGTTATGCACAGCCTACCTGAACTAGGCTTCTCTATATGTTTTGGATGTGTAATAATCAATGAGAATTTTAAATTCATAACTTTTCCCTCTTTTTTACCTTTAATTAATGGGTCTTATTTTTGGTAAGCTTGATGGTCCTGGCAAAGGTTAAGGCAATTTGCATATCACAATTATGCTAGCTACCTTTTGTGGCATATATATGCTCCTTGTGTTGGTGCATCCTCACTAGCCAAGTATTAGGCCCTTGAGATAAGCAATTGTTAAGGCATGGGTGTCGTAACTTTGCTCCATACCGAGGCTTGGGGGTGGGGGTGGGGGTGGGGGGGGGGGGTTCATTGTTGTACTCCATGATAAGGAAAACAAGCCAATGTTGGTTTGAGTTGCGACTGTCTTCAGATGTCAGTGCATGGTATGGGTGGATTGCCCAGCCTGTAAGAAAATTTTTGGCACACAATTTGAATGCAATGCTCAGTGTGCACTGAGGCTCGATGGAAATATACGAATGATGGGGTACTCCTATGTCAGAGTTTACAGGTATGGATTTCTGTCCAATGCAGTTGATCGCCGCCATGTGTACACTGTGGGAAGTGACTGATATGGAGATATGGACTTTCATTCAGTGTACAAATGAAATGGACAATTAATTGTACACGACAACCCTGACCGCTTAGTTAACTGTGTTGAGGTTGTGGGAAAATTGACTCATGAGGTGGTTTCTGATAATGCAATGAGCTGTTGTCAACTATATGGCTAGTAGACTGTTTTAACTTGGCGAACACACCCTAGAAGTTTGGTATCACCCTTAACTTGTTTCCGCATATAGGGGGCAGGCTGTCTAGGTGTCAAGCAGAGAGTAGTTGTTCTGCTTCAGCTTTACCTATATCTGCCGTATCCCATGCCTTGAATTATATTCCTATGTTGAATGTCATCTTTTTGTTCAGTGCCTTCAACTGTACCTTCTTCCAATGCATTTTTGTGGCTACTAAGTGGATTCTTAGTCATTGTTCGGCAAAAGTTTTACTTAATATTGACTATGTAACAATTTGGTATGAGAGTTACATTAAATATGGTTGCCAAAACTAGAAGCACCAAGTTTCTTAGTTGGAGGGCTCTATTTTAGTCCTAAAGTTGGAGTTCAAACTTCAAAGGTCATTGTTCATTGAAAGAGGCCTATCAAAAATTGTTCATTGAAAGAGGTGTTGGGAAGCATGGCATGGTAAAGACCCAAATATGTGTAGACATCTGGGCAACTTTTATGCACGATCCTTCAAACATGGAACTTGGCAACATGGCTGAATCTAGTTGTGGACATCGGGTGGGTCGGTCCAATATTTCAATATTCGGAAACACATATTACACTTCTAGTATTTCATGAAACCGTTAGGGTCCACGTAATTATTGGAATCGATCCCTAATCGAACCATCCGTTCGGGTTTGAGTTTAGCTCTACCCATAATATTCTTTCAAAAATTGTGAGATCAATACGAATTATCTTCTCAATATTTAGCTGAAATAGAAAAAGTAAAATATGCCACCCAATGATGCACTGACACGGACACGTGTGTACGATACGATACGTGTTGAATATGCTGACACACGATTTTTAAAAAAGTACAGACACGATACGTCATCGATACGTTGATTAAATTCTTAAAAATTCTTCATTTATGTAGTATAAATTTAGTTTTATACTTGTTATTAATTTTTCTTGTTGAAATCTTTTAAATATGAGTACCTATTTGTTACTTGCTAATAATTTTGAATTAACAATATATAATATTTCTAATATAAAAAGAAAAATGANCTTCATTTATGTAGTATAAATTTAGTTTTATACTTGTTATTAATTTTTCTTGTTGAAATCTTTTAAACATGAGTACATATTTGTAATTTGTTAATAATTTTGAATTAATAATATATAATATTTCTAATATAAAAAGAAAAATGATTACGGTAGAGTATCCGAGAAGTGTCGGTATCGACTCGTGTCCGACATGGACACGTTACCCTAATTGAAGTGTCCGTGCTACAGATATGCCATCAAATAGTATCCAATATATAGCAAAATAACATTCAATATTTAGCATAATTACATCCGATATCTAGCAACATATGCCACCAAATATTATCCAATATCCAAATTTCAAACCAAAAATTAGAAAACAACAACAAAGAAGTACTAGCTTTTACAAATTCTGAAAACAGCATAAATTCATTCATTTAGAAATAGTAAAACAATCAACATTGTCGACTTTTCTTTCCATCCCGTCGTTTCTTTTGCATCCAACGAGTCATTAAGTTAGGGTGAATAAATTATAAAAAAGTAAAAAAAATTATGAGGAAAAACTTGGTTTCACATTTGGATACGAACCAAGAACCATCTTCGACCCAATCGGTTCTCGTTCCTAATTTTTTTCTAGTTAAAATGCCCACCCCTAGCTGAATTCGACTGCAGGCAACCTTGTGGAAGTAGTTAGCATGGACTCTCACTTAATGTGCTAAGTTAGATGCCCGAAGTTGAGGAACATATACACACGATGATCCCTAAACTGACCATTCTGAGGGTGGTTGTGAAAAAGCTAACTTAGAGGAAAGGGTTAGTGGGTGGTTTCAGCTTGGCCAAGTGGCCAATGCTAGAATTGTGAACACTCCCTAGTGGCTGGGGGTGTCAATTGCAGGGTTTGCTGCTGATGAACAAAGTAGAGAGTTTTGTTAGTCCACCATTGCTTGAAAGTTCTTTGTTTGAGAGAAATAAAAAGTTGTGACATGCGCATAATTGTTGGCTTCTGTGTGTATGTTTATCTATATGTGCCAAATACCTTCATTTTTGAGTGCTTAGTACCTTCAATTGTGTCCTTGTGCCTTTGCCCGCTGCTTTCATGGGCATTTGGGGGTTGAGTGCGATTTTAATTTATTAGTGCGATGGCTGGGTGAAGAGTTGTCTGAGTATTGACTCTGTGACACCAAGGATAATATTTATATGGGAATAGCATAAGTATTGAGTGCCATTGTACTCTGTGAATTTTGAAACTAATTTTCTGTCAGGTTATGGAGTTGTCTTAACATGGAAATTTTGAAGGTGATAATGTTTATACTCATTTCTGCAGATGATTCTGTCGATTATGGCAAAAATCAATGTTGTCTAATTTCTTAGGCAGATAGTTGGGTCTAAACAAATATTTTGTCCTCAAAAGCAGACTGGGGTCCTCCAGATACGTGGACCAAGCAGATCGAACGAATTGATGCTGCTCTAATTATTTTTATTTTTTTGTTTCTTTTTTACCTTTTTCACATCTCAAAGCACAAAAAGGAATGTGATTTGCTCGAGTCGATCTCCTTAACATTGACCCTTTTCTTAAGCTCTAGATATATGGATGTGAATGCCTTGTAGGATCATATTTTGCCCCTCTTTGGTTTTCCTGAAAATCCGTTTTTAATAAATTTTGATAAAAATTGATGAAATGTGTGGTTGAAAAGTTGGTAAAAGTTGTGAGCCCATAAAATGTGTGGTTAAAAATGAATTTAGAGAAAAATGAATTTTATAAATTTGGGGCCGAAATAGGGGCTTTATTCTATTTCGAAATTCAGTATGTTTAAGTTCCTTTCGTTCCTTGTATGATTGTTATTAGCATTTTTCTCATATTTTTTCATTCATTTTTCGCTGCAGAGTACTATACGTGGTTCAATAGAGATTCTACAATAAAGATCTCATCTTTCCTCTGGGTTCTTTAACTGCATTTATATGGGCTGAGGTGTACTTTCATGGGAGGTGTAGAGCATGAAGATCCACCCTCAAAACGCTTGAAAGTGTCATCTGAAGAATCGGACAGTTTTTCCAGCAGTGCATCAATTAGAGAACGAGCTAGGTGCTTATCGAATGATTCAATGGCTCGACCCCTAGAATCTCAAGGGGATGACGAGGTTGTTGGTGTAAAAGGAGTCGTTAAGAAAGTTGAACTTGTAAGAATTATTGCTGAGGCTTTATATTCTCTTGGTTATGAAAAGACAGGAGCACATCTAGAGGCAGAGTCAGGGATACCTTTGCACTCTGCTGTTGTTAATTTGTTTGTGCAGCAAATTATTGATGGTGAATGGAATGAAAGTCTAGCCACATTACATAACATTGGTCTAATGGATGAAAATATTGTTAAGTTGGCATCTTTTGTAATATTGGAGCAAAAGTTTTTTGAACTTTTGGATGGAGAAAAAATCTTGGATGCTTTGAAGACACTGAGAACTGAGATTGCACCTCTGTGTGTACATACTAATAGACTTCATGAGCTTTCTTCTTTAATTGTGTCTCCATCACAGACTGCTCTTGATGGAACTTCTGCTCAACGGTTAAGGATCAGGACACGCAAAAAATTACTGGAGGAATTGAAAACTTTGCTGCCCTCTACGGTGATGATTCAAGATAAACGATTGGTGCTTCTTGTTGAACAGGCTCTTGACTTGCAAAGGGATGCTTGCAGGTTTCACAACTCCTTGGTTGCGGAAATGTCGTTGCTCACTGATCATCAGTGTGGAAGAGAACACGTTCCTTCTCAAACTTTACAGGTCAGGTTAAAAGTATTATTTACATGTTAAAATGAAAAGAACTTTTTATAATACTGCCATGTTATCTGGAACATGGTCTTCAATTGTGCTGTTTAATACATTAATGCAAATAAACTCTCATTTTTTTTTTAAATATTAGTTGATTGATGTTTGATCATAGGAAAAGAAAACTAAATCTTTATTGTTTTTTCAAGAAAAAGATAGTTGAATCTTTCACTTTGAGTGTTAAAAGTGGAGAAAATTGCATAATTAGTCTCCAACATACTACCTCAGTAGGAAGTTGGTCCTCAACCTTTAAAAAGGACTAAGTTGGTTCCTAACCTTTCATTTTTGTTGCACAATAAATTCTCGACGATGATAACTGTCCAAATTTTTGTTAAATTGTCTAGTGGTTCTCGCATGTCCAACCTTTTGATGCTATTCTTTCCTTTCCAATTTGAGGTATTGTCTAAAAATTGGAAGTGAAATATGTTTTCATGAGAGCCGTGGTTTAAATATGTTTTCATGAAAAGGTCTGGTACCAACTTGCTATTGGGATAATAGGTTGGGGAGCAAATCCAAAACTTTTCTTTATTTTTCAACCATACATTCTCCATCAATTTATTATTCCAAAATGCATTTTTAAGAAAAATGGGGCTCAAACAGGCTCTAAACCACATTTGAATAAAGGCTTAATCGGATATTGAAGCTATTTACCTATGTGAGGCAATGTGTAAGTCTCGAGGCATTTTGAGACATAATCCAAGAGATAACAACAAACAGCTTGCGCGTCTCCATATTATCACTACTAACAAGATTTTAAATCCCTGATTATCATCTTCATGACTATCAGTTTTAGCCTCTTCTCATTTTTACCCATCATCCTCAACTTGCAATGTTGCAATCTCCTTCCCCTTCTGCCTCAATGTAAAAGTAACACTAAAGAACAAAAAAACTCATCATTTATGGGCTATAAATAAATAGCCTAAAAAGCACAACTCAGCTGCCGTGAGGCTAAGCTCAAGGTGTAAGTTTTGACAATGGTATACAAGGTGTTAAATGAAAGCCGCACGTGAGGCACCCCTTGAGGCATAATCTCAAACATCTGGAAACAATGGTATTGTAAATGTTGTTTTTACGTGGCAATATAAATGTATGTGTTCTTTGTACAAGAACGGAATTGTTGTGTCATTGGCCTCACCGCTAGAATCTCTTGAACACCAAGATAAAATGTAGCCCATATTTGTTATTCTTTAAAATTTTAAATTGTTTGCTACAGTACCATTCTTCGCCACACATTCATACAATAAAATATTCTACACACAAATCAATAAAGTTTTCTTACTTTTTAATCACACATTCTCCATCAATCTACTACTCTATAATACATTACAAGAAATTAATGGCTCTTAAACAGGGCCGTGATGTTCTCTTCAAGGTGGTGTGAGAGACCCCAACCTCTTGATCGAATAGAAGGATGGAAAAAGATAAAAAAAAAAAAAAAAAGAGTTATAATTTGAACGCCTTTTCTTATGCATAAATCCTAGACAAAAGTAATGCTCCAAGTTGTTCAAGAATAATAAATGAGTTCATGGACCATTGATCTAGAATTGGTCATGTCTATTTCTCAACGAGGGCTAGAAGGGGATATTACCTTGGTGTTTGTTTCAATGCTTTCTCATGGAGATAGATAGGGAAAATTGGTTAATACTATAAAAAGGGCTAAAGAGATGAAACTAATGTGAAACAAGAAACCATGAGCCTAATAATTACTCTACAAACAATGTTGGAATTGAAGGCTATATATATTTTGCATCTTCATTGTTTTCTTAATGAATAATATATGCATCTATTGACATGGGGGCAGCTTTAGGAAATCTCTTATAAAGCCTTCTACAACAGAATACATGCTCGGGTTTGATTTGGATTGAATGATTGATGAGTTTGATTATAAGTTTGGGTTGATTTTTTTGAAAAAAGATGATGAACTGTATCTGAAAATTTGGAGGAGAAAACAAGATAAAAATAATGTTTTTTTCCCACTTGAGGTATTAGCCAAATCACTGCCACACAATTTCAAATTCTCATATCAATTACTTTACTCGATTTAATGATGGATGAGAAAATGGAAGAATCTAAAATCCTCTTGGACATTTTCTTTTGAACTTTTTCTCAATGGTTGCATCATCTTTATTGATGACGTGGAAAATCTGTTTCCTTGTGGTGTGCGCCCATATATCATAACAACCTCCCTAAAAAATAGAGAGAAAAAAAGAAAAGAAAAAAAAAAAACTCACTCTGCAAACAATTTTGCGTACATGTATTCTGTCCAACATTTGTCAAACCTTTTGTTTAGTTTGCACTTTGCTGTAGTTAGTGATGGTTCTTTCTGTATATGATGTATTTAAACTTTGTTAGGATGCTATAGTAAACTAAACTGACCTAATGTCTCTGGAACTTATTAGTGAAGTTATAATGATGTTAGCAGAGACTTTGGCCATACTTTTGACCCCAATTGATGGACAGTTGTTGTGAATTTATTAGGCCCTGCGTGGAGATGAAGTGTGATGTGATTTAAATGTGTATAGTTGATTAAAACAGATAATATGCAATGATCTACTAGTTGCTTGAATTCAAATCTTTTGGTGTAATAGATATCCTTTTTTCTTGAATATGAACGGTGGAATTGTAAAATATCTACTCTTCCACAGAACCTGAGGTAATTCAGAGTTTATTTCATCACTGTGACCATCGATACCTTCTTTTGATGCAATTTTTTGACAACGGGAATGCTTGATTTCATAATCCAGATATTACAAGAACACAGTAATGAAGTTTGGTTCTTGCAATTTTCTCACAATGGAGAATACTTGGCTTCGTCATCCAGTGATTGTCTAGTGATTATATGGGAGGTAATATTTTCTTTTTAGCTATGCATATAATTACTTTGTGCATGCATTTATTGCCCCTGGTTCCTTTCAATTGCTGGATTTTTTATGAATATTTCATCATGCCGTTAACAACTTACTACCGTGCTGATTTTCAATTGTCAGTGCTATTTACCAACTGCTGCGCAACACTTCTTGACATTAAAATTGTCGTCTTCCAACTTAACATCATCATCTGTTGCTTTCAATTTTTATATAGCTCAAAATATGTTTCAGTCTTGGCGTAGTATTTACACCATTTATTCAGAGTAGAACTGTTTCTAAAACACTTATTGGATATGAATTGTAAGGACTATTTATTTGAAATCAGACAATATCCATTAGATCTTATTGTTGTTTCAGAAATATAATATTGCGTTGATGGAACTTTTGTGAGCAAGTGCCCTTCATTAGTTTCTGTTATATTTTTCCATTTGCTCCCATCTTCTTGAAACATGGCGGCATTAACTAGTCTAATATTTCACTTGCCCCAGATAGTTCTTTAACCATATGTGCGGATTGGTCATTCGATGCCAGATGGTAAAACTAATGTGTCTTAGAAGCTTTTTTGCTCTCATATCTTTTGAAATTGGAATCTCAGATTCTGCTTCTCTTTTCATTAACTAGTAAGGGCACCCTATATCAAACATAATTGCAAACTGTCTTGTTCTTTTCTCTTCACACTTCTAACAATCCCTCCTATGATTTGAAAGGTAAAAAAATTCTGTTCGATTTGAAAATCTCTATCAAATGACTATATCGGCCCCTCATGAAACAATTCTCTAATCAGCTCACATTAGAAACCACCATCAATTTATACTTGAAACCCAAACAAATAAAAGTAAAAAGATTAATAGCTCCAGAGGAAACAAATCCTGTATCACCCTAGGCCCCAGTACAAAACCCCCATGTTAGGCTTTCCACAAGATCTAGAGGACGTAGGAGTTTCATCATAAAAGGGTTGGATTATACAACCGGACAGAAGTTTGGTCGATTTTAGCTTTTAGGTTGCTACATTGGTGAGAAGTGCTGAGGTTAGAAATTGATTCTGTTCAGCAATAGTGGATTCCGGGTCTTGACACTTCGAAGAACCAAATGGAAGACCTAACAAGGTTGACTTGTGGAGCTTACCATTATCTGAACCATTTAGTTCATTTAAAATCTTGCATCCCTTACTGGATCTTGTTTCTCATAGGAGGATTAGGACTTGCTATTTAGCTCAAACTCAAAGCAAATTTCTTCATTTATCTCTCTGAGGACAGCAGAAAGTCTTGAAAATATGCTTGCTTGTTAAAAGAAGCTGATTCCACCCCCCGCGCGAAAGGCACAGCAGATATATGTTGAAAAACCTATTTGTTGTGGGGAAGTTGTGGTTTTTGTTACTTTTTTGGCATTTTAGATAGAAATGAACTCTATATTTTTTAATAAAAGGAACAACTGCTGCGAAATATTGGAAGGAGCAAAGTTTTTGGCTTATTTATGGGCTTCTATCTCTAAAGAGTTCAAGTATTTTCATTTTATCTTTAGGTGGTGTTGGTTGGAAAATGTGATGTATTCCTGATTTTATTTTTAACCTTGTTTTTCTTATATTTTAAGAGGACTCCTTGTTCTGGCGACGTATGTATGTATTGTGATATCACGAATAATAAATATACATTTTTAGAAAAAGCATAATTAAATATTTTCCCTTCAAATCATCCTGTCTTTGATTATAATCTACATACCAAGCAAAGAGAACTTGGTATGGTATGTTCAATTGAATGTTAATATTTATATCAGCACACAAAGACTTGAGCATACCTGCAAAGTTGTTCATCACTTGTGAGAACATTTCGAAGTTCTCTTGTAGCATTTTTGGAAAATTGTAGAACTTATGACACAAACAACTAGATCTACTTCAAAACCAGTACATCTTTCACCTACTTATAAACATTAAATTATAGTTGATATTTGAAAATATATGTAGACAATGTCAACAGTCTTGTTTTTCAAATATTTGAAATTTAACTAAAATCTTTTTTGACTCTTTGCTCCATAGGAGTGTTCCTTCTTGGAACGTGTAATGTATTTCAACTAACTCATTTTGTCTTTTTAGCATCACATATTTGATTGGGCATGCTATTTGTGTGATTAGACCTTTATTTCCATTATTGCAGTGAGGTTGAGGAAAAAGGAATGAACTTGGGAGATCTAGCTATTTCATTGTTATTTATAGATTATTATGAAGATGATACAAGTTATGTAGATAGCAATGAATGTAGGTTTTGGGTTGTGAAGAGGGCTTTGGTTTTTTGGTTTAAATCATGTATAATAGTTGGCCCCACGTGGTGTGAGATTTAATAAATTATTTTAACTAATACCTATAATATAGAATTGAAAGAATGTAGTATATTTTGATGACAATTTAAATCTGTGTATGTGGACTGGAATTCCAAAATCCATTGGAAACTTCACTAGATGGCACCCTTCGCATCCATACCTCTTCTATCTAATGGGAATGGTTTGAAAAGCCTGATTTTTATACAATGCTGAATTTGTTCACTGCCTTCTGTTTAAATTTAGCTCCTGTTTGGTACACATTAAAATTTTCATTTTCATTCTTCTACTCATTTTCAACCACACATTCTTCAATAAAATAATATTTTCTATCACATCAATAACTTTTCCTTCTTTTTCAATCACATTTTCTATCAATCTACTGTTCAAGAATACATTCTTCCAAAATAATATGGCTCAAACACACCCTTAGTGTTGTTGATAGTTTAACTACTCACCTAAGTTGTAGTTTTTTGATCAGTTTTTTTGATCAGCCTCAGTCATGACTTCATTTACTTTTGTTACTGGTTTTAGTTCGCTTATGTTGCTTATTGCTTACTAAATATTTTATTTCCAGTTATTGGGAACTTCTTTTAGTTCATTCTATTGGTATTTCTTAATTACTTCTGATTCCTTCCCTGGTTTTACAAATTAAGATTATGCTATCAAAATGTAGCACTCACCTTTTCAATATAGTGATGAACCTAGAAGTGTTTTAACATTTTTCGCTTTGTTACCCAAGAGTTTTGAGTGTATTACCTGAAGGCTTTTCCTGTTTAGACATCATTTTGATTGACTGTTGATTTTTTTAGCATGATTCTGTTGCTTTTGTTAGGTAAAACTGGATGGTCGAATATCCTTGAAGCATAGATTATCTGGTCACCAGAAACCTGTCTCCTATATTTCATGGAGCCCTGATGATCATAAACTTCTTACTTGTGGAGTAGAAGAGGCTGTTAGATGTTGGGATACTGCATCTGGAGAATGCCTCAATGTCTATGAAAAAAGTGGCCTCGGTTTGATCTCTTGTGCATGGGCACCGGATGGGAGAAGCATATTTTGTGGTGTTACTGACAAAAGCATCTGCATGTGGGATCTGGAAGGGAAAGATGTAAAATGTTGGAAAGGGCAAAAAACTATTAGAATCTCAGACTTGGGGATCTCTAGTGATGGGAAACAGCTTATTACTGTTTGTAAAGAAAATATTATATCATTGTTTGGATGGGAATCAAATTCTGAGAAATTCATTGAGGAGGATCAAACTATAATTTCATTTGCTTTATCCAATGATGGTAAGTTTTTGCTAGTTAGCCTATCGAACCAAGAACTCCATCTGTGGAATATAGATGGGAGTGTAATGCTAGTAGCCAAATACAAAGGTCACAAGCGTTCTCGTTTAGTTGTGAGGTCTTGTTTTGGTGGCCTACAGCAAGCATTTGTGGCCAGCGGAAGTGAGGACTCGCAGGTAATGCCTCTTCTGTTGATCATGAACGTTTATTTTGCATTGCCACATACTGCTCTTTCAAAATCGAATTGATGATCATTGCTTACTACTTGCCTACTTGGAACAATATTATTTCTGTGGAGTAAGCTTTTTGAATACCAACTTAGACTGTTTGTGGTACTCACATCCTCCAAGTCAATTCGGTGCTAACCGTTGTTGTCAGTTTTGTTTATGGGGCCGTCTATCTGGACAAGCATGTATTATATTTGAATGTTCCTGCACTTCATACAAAATGCTAATTACATCAAGGCCACTGTGTCTAGATTTTATTATCACTCTTGAGTGTCAGCGATTTTCATTTTTACAATAGATTTGAATTTATGACATAGCAAATACACCAGCCTACCTGCTAGGCTAAGCTTTATAAGTAAATAAGTTTGTTTTAAAATTAATAATTTTTAATGATGAAAGTTGGAAATAAGTTATTTTTTTATTTATTTTTAATTAAGGTAAGACTTTCTTTCTAAATAAGTAATAGCTTGTACTTAAATGTTACTCTTACAGAAATAACTCAAAATCAACTGAAGTAGACTACCATTAATTATGGCTTCTCAATCTCTCTGTGTTGTTTAATTTCTGTTTCAGTAATGCAAACTTGGTTATTGTCTAAAGTTAACAATTGATATATGAATTGTGAATTCAGCTGTCTTTATCAGGACTGTTACTAATTATTTGACATGATATGTAGGTTTATATATGGCACAGGGTCTCAGGAGACCTAATTTTAACTTTGCCTGGACATTCTGGGGCTGTCAATTGTGTTAGCTGGAATCCAACTAATCCTCATATGCTGGCTTCTGCAAGTGATGATCGGACTATTCGCATATGGGGCTTAAATCAGGTAAATATGACTCAAAATGGGAAGCATAATAATGGTGTCTGCTACTGCAAAGGGGCAACTTGAAGTCATCAATCCTTAAAAAATTGTACTTCCTTACTGTTGAGTTTATGTAAATTCTTTTATACCAGTCCTGAGCTGACATTTACTACAAACTAGAAGGTGATATTACATTATCTGTGACAATAAACGCGTACTTTCTTTTAAATGTCAGTCTTTGCTGCTATTTTTTTTTGGTTATGAAGCTGATCAAGAAGGGTTTCGATGTGTTGATTGTTCAATTATTGACTCTTCATATGATTAGACCTATGTTCAATTCTTGACGCATTACATGATTGGTCGGTAGATTTAGAAACTTTTTTCTTGCTTATAGCTAATTGCTTCATTACCAGGCTGTCATCTCGAGTTAAAAAGTATCTGTGATAGTTTTGTTCTTTCAGTAATGGCATTTCTAAAGTTTCCATATGTAATTTTTTTTTTCGTCTTTAAAAATCTTTATGGTGTTAGTTGAAGGCTTTGATTTTCTCCTTGACGAGTTGAGAAGCACGTGCATGATTCCCTCTTGCGTAGTTAGAAGGTTAACCCAATTTTTGTGGGGGTACTTTGTGCCGGTCAAATGCATTCATTGCAAATATAACTTGTAAAATGTTAAAGAGTTAAATGGGGAATGGGTTATTTACTCAATAATACTGTGGAACTTAGGTTGATAAACCTGTTATGAAGAAGTATAGTGTTGACGTAACCTCTAGTCCTTGCTCAAATTGCCTGGCTAAGTAGATCGAGAAGGGATTTTGTTCTCGACCATTCTTGAAAGCTTCAATAGCGATGTGATTAATTGGAATTCTAGGACTAATCTTCGGTGCAGAAGCTCTCTTCCTCTCAGCAAATGATATCTCATAAAATGCTAGAAACTAAGTCAAAACTTTGTATTTGATTTCTTGCTATTGACCTCTTAAATTTATTTAGGTATCAGAGCATGTCCGATCATCCACTGAAGTCCACACGTGTTCTTTTACAGAATCAAGATTGATTCAAATTCGATAATTGATGTAAAAATTCAACATTCTTAGGCCATGATAAGGAGCTTGTGTGCAAACAACTCCGTCACCATAGCTCATTGACTGCTTTTACAACTCAATCAAACACCATATTTATGTATTCTGACCAGATCTCCTCTTAAGCAACACTGAAAGAATTTGCAGTTTTCTCAACAAACTTTCTTGCACCTTTGAACCATCTCTTGTCTCCTGCTTGAGCCTTGCAAATGTATAGTTTGCCACCTGACACCGTCGCCATTATCAGTTGGTGTTTACCGCCTTCGTCTCCATCGGCTGTTCTTGTCTATACTGATATGAAATAGTAAGGTTTCCCACTGACCACCGGTTTTGAACTCTCCAATATGTTTGCAGTTGCCACTGCATTTGAATCGAATCCACCCTGCCCATATATTTCCAACTTATTATTCAATTCTGAATGAGGTGCTTAAAACTGTGCTACAAATACTTTCTTTACCTCTGAATCGGTTTTGCCAAAGTAGACTTGTTTTCCCAGTAGATAGTCCACCTGCATGTAGAAAAGTCAGGTTAAAGTTTGTTACAAGTCTATTGACTCGTATACTAGACAAAGTCGTGGGTGAAAATAATAATAAAGATGATTGATTACTTGAGAGAGGAAGACATCAGGGGAACCATAGTCAGTGATGGATTTCTTGTCAGTTGGGGTGACCGTAACAACCACGTTGCTTGTGGAATCGAAGTTGTCCTCGTATCTAAGAACTTGACCAGGGTATTCCACTTCTTTGCTTGGGTTCCACTTTGAGGGAATTGACAACTTGAATCCATTTCCATTGTGTGGCAAGAAATCTGTGTTTGTCTTTGGCTTCCCAAATATGTTGGCTGCATTTAACTTTTTACACATTAATTGAAAACGATGGACTTAAAGTATGTGGCATGCAATATTATTGGTGGATAATTCCCTTAGCTCACCTTATTATTCCTACTCTATTCAGTGATTTTTAGTGATACTGTTCCTCTAGATTAGAGTGGCGTGAGAAAACTTTATATTCTTTTTCATCCCCGTAAAAACCTCAGGCGATGGGGGTAGTTCTCATGTCGAAGATGAACCATTATGAATGTGTCCTTTTTTTCGCATTTCTTTCTGATAACTTTTGCTCGTTGTCTTAATCTCTTAACATTGTTTGATTCGACATAGAATTGTTATAATTGTTCAAAATGTGATTTATATAGAAGATTGGTATTTGGGCATGATTTGGCGATAACAAAAACTGAGACCAAAATGGCTATGAGTCATTCTATTTGTACCGAAAACGGTTGACATATAGGTTGACCGACACTCACAATGGGAGGACTTCTTTTTTGGAATTTTTTTAATCACGAGGGGCCCGCCACATGAGAGAGGTTGTCAAATTCGTTGTCGTCAATTTTCGATACAAATGGAAAAGCCCAATGGCCATAGCCATGCAATCACATGGTTATGAAAACTAGCGTTATGACTGATTTTTTGGTTTGATTTTTTTGGGCTTTTTGGTGAATGGATTTCACCTTTTCATGAATTGTTGGAACCATTCATGGTGTATAAGTTGAATACTATAAATATCATTTAGCATTCCATTTCAAATGATTAATAACATCAAGAAATCCATACTTTGTTATTCCAAATTCATCAAATCATATTCAAATTTTTTAAAGTTTTCATTGAGTTCACTTTGAAGAAACACTTGTGCTTTGGTGTTCTTCATAATTAGGCTTGGTATAATCCTACAAACAATTTGCCAAAAAACCTTTAAAGCATTAGGAGGGGAGACTAATACGTTAGACCACGTGTTCAAGTCATGCTATTCCATTCCCTTTTTCTCTCCATTGTTGTATATTTCCAACAATAAATATGTTATCACTAGTTGAAATCTCAAGAACAATTGAATGATAACGTAGATCCGAATTGGATAGGCCATACCAGATTCTCCATAGGCAGCATCAGCAGGTGAAAGCTTGGATCCCATGGCAGCAGCCCCAATTAAAACAGTGAGTGCCAGTCTTCGAGATATGGTAGCCGCACCATCTTCTTGTTGAAGTGCTGCTTGATTCTGCGCACGGCAAATCAGCCGTGTAGGCTTGAGTGATGGCAGGTAGCTGCTAGACGAAGAAGATGTGTAAGTAGAGAGTACTGCACC
>CAIGRS010080335.1:0-11277 GCA_903798395.1 Fraxinus floribunda | reverse complement strand
AGCATCTCACGATATGATGTAAAATGGTGTTATATGGGAATCATGCTTAGGTCTGGGTTTAACCCTTGCTCGAGCCTTCGAGTCTTTTTAATTTTCGTGTCCACCAGGTGTGGAGCATACCTTGAGTATTGATCGAACTTTCGTTCGTAATCAGTCGGGGACATATTTCCTTGTTTGAGCTTAAGGAATTCACTCTCCTTGAAATCTTTTAAAGACTGAGGAAAATACTTTTCCATCTCTTCATCCTTGAATTGTTCCCAAGTTAACACCGATTGCTGCTCCAGAGTCCTAGTTCGAGATATCGAATCCCACCAATGATTTGCATCACCGATAAACATAATCTTTGCACATTGGACCTTTTGGGCATCCATACAGTCTATGAGTGGAAAAATTCATTCTAACCTGTCCCTCATGCTTGATGTATATGGTCGACTTTTGATTTTATTCTAAAAAAAGAGTACGAATGTGTTATAGGAAGTTTAGATTATAGGATTACAATTGAATTACATTGATTTGTACTGTCATATCTTCCAATTAGAGAGTTGGGATGAAGGCCTCTTATTGAGATATGAGAATGAATAATTGATGAGATTAATCGAATCCAATCCAATTGAGGGAATTTCAATGCTTCGCTACCCTAAACATTGATTTCAAACATTGAATTCTTAATTTTATTNACGAGAGAACATCTATCATTTTTTATCATTTGAGAATTTATTCCATCGCCTTGTGGAATCGACACCCCAAAGTCGAGCTATAACTATCGCATTATTATTTGGGCGTAATCATGAAGCCATTCAGATTCTGTTCTAGGTGGACTTATAGTTTACCTCATCTTAAAACCACACCGAAGTTTGTTGGTTTGGAAAAAGGCATACATGGATGGTTTGAATGGAAAATCGGATAGAGCGTTAGATCAATATAGCAAGGATCTACAACAAGGTGTAAAAATGAGTCCTCGGTCATGAAGAATTACACTTGACCTAAACAAGGTCTATGAAGACCACTTAGTGATACATTTATTCTCAAGGTTATTATCACTTTGTGCATTTTTTTTTTTAAGAACTTGGGTTATATTATGAGAATAGGAATGATGTACCTGGTACAGTTCGAAATGCAATGGTTATATATATTTAGGTATATTGGTAGGTCAATACTAGTTTAGCAGACCTACTGTAACACCATTTAGGAGAAGCGGTGTGGGCAAAAGTGATGTAGATAGAGTTGATAAAGATGCAAGGCAGTCATGTTAAGATGTAAATACTTCTAAAAATTGTAATCCAGTGAATAAGACCCATATATGCAGCTAGTGAATAAGACCCATATATGCAGTCATGTAAACTTTATTGGAATCCCAATTTATTTTATAAGGAAATCAACTCTATGTCTAAATTGAAAAATCCAGTGAGATGAGTTATCAAGCCTTTGGCAAAAAGATCTTGTTACATATACAACACGTCACTATACCATTTGCCAATTTGAAATGAAATTAATTTTTCCATCTAACTCATTATGTACATTTTTTATGTACAAGTAGCAAAATCCTTGGCAAAATGAGGAATGGTATTGGGAAAGTAAAAGGTCGCCATTTCGGCATATAAACCATTCAAACAAAACATTGTTAGTTTGGTACTAATGTGTATGTGAATGCAATTGTAGTTATATCAATACAGAAAAAATCCAATTTCCAATACTATAAGGTCCGATTCTTGGGAAACTAGATTGATGTGAAACTGAAAAGTCATTTTCTTTGAAATCAAAAACTATTTTTTCAAATTTAAATTTAGCTTTCACTTGCAATATCTAGACCTTTTTTGGTCTCCATTTTAATTAGATTTTGAAAAAAATATATATTTTGGAATAATAATTTAGTGGAGAATGTAGAGATAAAAAGAATGAAAAGTTTTTGGTTTGTGTAATATTATTTTATTGGATACTACGTGGTTGATAAAAAGGGAGAGAACAATAAATTATAACTTTAATGGAGCCCATACAAGGGCCTAGTTTGCTGGATTGTCACCTTTGGGAAAGTCGCCGATTGATATTGGGAAACGGAAAGGTCACCTTTTCGACAGTTGAAATTGCAAAAGAACATTATTAATTCAATATTAACGTATGTTAGCCTTAGAAAATATGCCAACAGAATTCCGGCCACCTGTCCTTTACATAGGCATCCACCCCATTAGGAAGCCAAGCCTTTGGTTGAGAAAAAAGGTCCGCGAAGGTTTGTATTCCGACGATCAAGTGAACTATCAGACGAGATATAAATGAGTGCAAGAGATGGGATAAGGGAATTTGGCTATAGTTAGAATGAAACATTGATTGTGAAAATGGATCACATATATATAGGGAAATGAAAATGTGCCAAGTGGAGATAAGTGAAATGGTCCCAAATTCAAGCCCAAGATGTAATTGTTTAATTAAATAAGTCCAATCAATTGAGATTCGATGCCACGTTCAGCATATATGGGACCACCTTTGTTTGAGCATGCCACATAATTCATAAGTATAACAATAATCCCCCAAGTCAGATTCGTATATTTATATGCGGATTGGACTTGATACATAAGTTGTGAATAGACGAGGACTTATAAATTACCTCACAAATATGAGCTGTCATGAGCAAATGAATACTTGTAAATAGTCTTCGAGATATGAGAGCTTACAGATGGCCTCTGAAATATGAGCAACTCCAATAAGTGAGGGCATACGAATTGCATCGAAAATATGTGTGATCCCAAAATAGGTAAGGACTTATAAATTACCTCGAGAATATAAGCCTCTCCAACAAGTGAGGACTTACAAAATGCCTCATAAATATCTGTGTGAGCCTGAATAAGAGACCTTAATGATTACCTAGAAAGACAAATATTTTGATTTGACAAAATTTCGACAGCATATCCTCTATAATATGGACTAAACCAACTTTAAATACAATATAATATATCCACTACATACACGCAAAACAGATTGGGGTCCATTTAACCTCTCCAAATACTAATGATGATAACGTGAATAATAGCAAATCAAACTTCTCCAAGATATAATATGAATAGAGTCTATCATGATATAGCATGCATACTTAGAAATAATAATAGAATGCATATGCTAGCAGTAATAATATAATGCAACTAAGATACTAGCAAGTCCATGTACAAATATTCATATAATGTATGAACTTTTGTATAAGGATGATACTCTGAAGATAAGTATAGATACGATAAAGTTGAAGTAGAGACGAGACTCTGGATATAAGCAGTTGTGATAAGCTAATACAGAGGCGAGACTTTGAATATATAACAAAAGAGGCAGTGCTCTGGACTTAAGTTTCTGTGATGCTCTTGACATAGATTGCAGAGGCGATGCTCTGAACATAAGTTGCTGTGATGTTGTGTTCATAGATTGTAGAGATGATGCTCTGGACATAAGTAACTATGATAAGCAAGCTCGACTCGACTTTACTCAAAAAGGTCTTAGGTGAAAGCCTGAGCCAAGCCCTTTTTTTGTCTAGCTTTAGCTCAGATTGAGCTAAAAAAAGCTCGATCCAGTTTTACCCAAGCTATGAATTCAGCTTGTGAGCCTGCTCTGCTCGCCTCTATTCGGCTCGTTTACATCTTTACGTCAAGGGTTTCCTCCATGGTGTTTGATCCATCCATAGAATACTTTGTCTTCATAAGCATTAAAGTGGGCCGACCCATTACTTTACGAAATGGTAAATGACATCCTTGCATGGTGGATGTCTTGAGAGCTATTCGCAGGATGTTCATTTCTCGCCTCATGAGATGTTTATTTCCACATTGCTAGATGTTTATTCCTAGTTTCACGAATGCTTATTCCTTGCATCTCACTATCATTGAGCCTAAATGTAAGACCTCGTCTATCCAAGATTGTTTATAAGTTTTGATAGGTCGAGAATCACATGGGATATTTATTCCCCATTTGTCGATGCTTATTCCTGCCTTTACGAGTTGCTTATTGCTCTCTTCTCACTATCATTGAGCCTAACTACAAGACCTCATCTATTTAAGGCCTCTTAGAAGTCTCCGATAGTATTCGCAAGATGTTTGTTCCTCACCTTATGGGATTTTTATTTCCCGCCTCACGGTATGTTTATTTCAGCTTCGCGAGATATTTATTCCTCATCTCTCACTATTATTGAGTCTAACTGTAAGATCTCGTGTATCTGAGGTTGCTTAAAAGTCTCCAATACTTCAAGATCTATTCATGAGATGTTTATTCTTTGCCTCACGGGATGTTTATCCCTTGCCTTACTTGGTGATTATGTCTAGCTTCACGAGATGCTTATTCTCCACCTTATCTTTTCTTACTATCATCAAGCTTAGTTCTAAGACCTCATATATCAGGTTCTACTTATAAGTCTTCGATCGGTCGAGAGCTATTCACGAGATGTTTATTCCTCGCCTCGTGGGATGTTTAATCCCCTCCTCGCTAGATGCTTATTCATGATTCGTGAGTTGTTTATTTTTTCGTCTCTTACTATCGTAGAGTTCAGCTATAAAACTTCGTCTATCCAAGGTTGCTTATAAGTTTTCGATAGTCCTTAGAGTCATTTGTGAGATGTTTATCCCTTGCTTCACGGGATATTTATTTCCTACTTTACCATGTGGATTGGCTTGCAAGATGTTTATTACTCAACACTTACTATTGTCGACCTTGGCTATAAGACATCGTCTACTCGAGGTCAGCTTATAAGTCTCTGATAGTTATAGAGAGCTATAGCTCAATATTGGCTTCTCACTTCCAAATGCTTCGCCCTACGAGATGATTGTGCTTATGCTTCCAGTGAGAGATTCTTACTATTGCCGAGCACATTTATAGGGCCTCATCCATTCGAGACTAGCTTATAAGACTCTGATTGCTCGAAATGAGTCACCAGCTTGATATTCATTCATCGCTATGCGAAGATGTTTCACTGTACAAGTTGTTACATTACGAATACATTTGTATCATGCCTCTGCATCAGTTTATCACAAGCTACTTACATACTCAGAGAGGTGTCTTGCCTTATCTTCAGAGAGTTTATCATGCCTCTGTATCGACTGCATTACAGTTTTCTATCTTTCAAAGCTTCTGCTTCAACTATATCACGTATACTTTTCTTCAGAGAGCTTATATTATCTCTAAAAGAAAAAGAAAAAAAAACTAATTACTGATAGTTCCCTTCAAAATGTTTTACTTGGCAACCTGCGCACTATTCAGCCACCATCCATATTGAACCGATCTAACCTAAAAAGTTAAAATTTTGAAGGAATGAGTATTTTAAACCCAGTAAGATACATGCATCCAAAACAATATAATAAATTTTTAAACATAAATTTATGACATTCCATACCACCATTTCATCAAGAGCAGTTGGAGATCAATCGAATGCTCTAATACATTTATGTGCACACAATTGAGAAAACCCGAAAGAAATCTCACATTCATTTCATTAAGAATTGTAAGTCAATTAGCATTTCATGAAATAAATTACGTAAAAATTATAATATTACAAGAATGGATCAACTTACATATAGTATCCTACCTCAAATGAATGTTGAATGACAAAATCCAAAAGTCACGTCCCAAGTCCTTTTATCTTCTGCCTACACTATTTCTTTTCTTTAGATAAAGAAAACTTTCTAAAGTTTTCGTTGGTATGTGTGGAGGTACGTGTGCTTTATATAAGTGAGACAAGAGTAATAGATACGTTTTACTTAAACATGATTTATTTGATTTAATCCTTTATTATCACGTGCATGTATACGTGTATATGTATAACATAATGATAGTGTTAAGATAACCAATCAAACTCGTATCTTTTCTTTTAATAGTAATGTGTCCTTAACTTTCATTAAAAAGGGGGCTGATGGGACATGGCTTCCAGATTTTGACTTTCTTTAGGGCTTTGACTGTTAAAACCATTGCCCAATCATAGCCAGGATTTTCAATTTCACTTTATCTACCCTAACAGACGAAATCTTCATATGGGATTGGTTTTAAACAAATCATGATATGACACGTGTACTTTGATTGAAAGCTAGTACTTGAACATTCTACAAATAGGATTACAATTTAACTTTTTAATCTTTATCAAAATACATATAGGATAAACATTAACTTTTTTTTCCACACGTGAAACATGGTTGCCACCTATACATTAAATCCTAAACCAACTTAATTAATTATAAAGACATTCATTCTTAGAGCTATAGTATCTTGGGCCTAACTTTTCCGAATTAACCATTTCTCGAGCCTAAAATAATTGATTAAATACGAGCTATCCAGGGAGTACAATAATGATATACTTATCATCATTCTATCAAAATCTAAACATTTGACCCAAAAGCATAAGAATTTAAAACATATTTCACTTTAGTCCCTCAACTTTCAAAACAATAAAATATAATATATAAAACAAATAAATTTTTATTCTAAAATTTTCCGGGCGTTACAATAAAGCCTTTTATGTCTGGATAAAACACAATGGAGGAAGCCCTTGACATGGATGCATCATCCCCATATAAGGATGTTAGCTTATCATACTATCTATATTCAGAGGATCGCCTCTACCACTTATACATTCAAAGCATCACCTCTACTATTCACATCCAGAGCATCGAATCTACTAGTTATATGTTTAGAACATCGTCTCTACTACTCACATCCAGAGCATCGCCTACTTATACACTCAAAGCATCACATCTGCTAATCACATTTATAGCATCACTTTTGCTACCTACATTTAGAGCATCACCTCTTCTACTTACATTCAAAGTCTCACCTCTACTACTTATATATTCAGATCATCACTGCTGCATCGGCTTATGATAGCTTCTTACATTCAGAGCATTGCATCTATTACTTATATATATCAGAGTCTTGCCTCTACATCAGCTTATCATAGCTGCTTATATCCGGAGTCTTATCCTTGCATCAGCTTCATCGTAGCTACTTATCTTCAGAGCATCATCCCTATCTAAAAGGTCACACATTATATGAATATTCATACCTAAACTTGGGAGACTATTGTGATACTAGTATATTAGTATCATTATATTATTGTTGCTAACATATGCATTATATTATTATTGTCAAGTATGCATGCCACATCATTGCTAGCATTTCATGACACTATTTTAATTACAATCAATATGTATGCACTGTTACCTACACTATCATTTTACGATTGACATCATATTAATTGCTTCATATTAGCGATACTATTACTCTAGGTTGTGCAAGCATATGATCTACCTCGACACACGATATGTTCTCTACATATTTTATCTAGAAGAAACTTGATTTGTCATTATTCACTTCATCGTCATGAGTATGTGGAGGGCAAGTGGGCCTCAATTCTTTTTATATATGTCCGGTGGAAATAATATGTTATATTATAGGATGGTTTAGTCAATATTATAGAGGAGATGCTCTCAAAACTTTTGGTAAAGTGCATGAGATATCTATCTTCGAGAAAATTATTAAGTCCTTACCTATTTGAGATTCATACATATTTTTAAGGCGGTTCATAAGCCTTCGCTTATTGGATGTGCTCATATTTATGAGGCAATTTGTAAGACCTTGCCACTAGACAACTTGTATTTCTAGTCCAACATGTATATAAATATACGACTCAAACTTCAGGGACTATTGTTACACCCCATGAATTATATGGTATGCTCAGATGGAGGAGGTCTTATATATGCCGACATGACATTGGCTATTCAATTGATTGGACTTATTTAATTTAACAATTGCATTTTGGGCTTGGATTTGGCCCATTTCACTTAGACCCTCTTGGCCCATTTTCATTTCCATATATGCGTGTGTTGGGGGTGATCTGTTTTCACAATCAACGTAAGTAATCTAACCTTAGCCAAACCTGATCTCCCTCTCTTGCACTCATATTTTCTCTTATCCGACGGTTGACTTGATCATCAAAGTGCAAACGGTCATTGGACATTTTTCTTGGCCGCTGGTCTTTGCGTACTCACGGGGTGTTTTAGTGTGCAAGTGATATCTCGTGGAGTGGATACGATCGAGATTCTGTTAGCTCATTTGTTTAGGTCAACAACATATATGTGAACACACTTGTAATCACTTCGATGCATGGAAAGAACCTAGGCCCCGATTTGAGCTTTGTTATTTAAAAACTCATTTTCAACCACTCATTCTTACAATAAAATAATTTTACACGTAAACCCAAACTATTTTCCTACTTGTATCCATACATTCTCTAAAAAATCACTATAACAAAATCTGTTTCTCCCAAAAGTTGGGCTCAAATAAACCATGTATCTCGAAATTGTAAGTGTTTCTTTTTAGGAAACTAGATTAATAGGAAACTGAGAAGTCACTTTGTAATTTTGCGAACACAAATCTAGTTAGTCTTGCAATATATTGTGAGCTGGATTATTGAAGCCTTTGGAAAAAAGATGTCTGGATAATTACTATCCCCATACTTGAGAATTATTACACTCATAAATTAGTTAAAGCTTAATCACTAAAAGTTTTCGAATTTTTGGAATTCACTATTCGATTATGGATATTTCCCTCTCTATTCATGGTTTCTTTTGTATTTCAGCATTCTAAGTATAGCCACTTATTCTTCTCATAGGAAGAAATTACTATCACTACCAAAAAAGGGCACTTTAACGACCAAAAATATTAGCCACTAAAAGATAAACATTGGTCACTAAAGACCTTCAGCGACTAGAAGGAAGCTTATGGAAAAGCTTAATAAGCACATCTCCAGTACACTTAACTTACACTCTAAAAAAAGGCAACCCAGAAGCTCACGATTGGTTTGATATTTAGATGGGTGGTTTGCTCACTAGTTCACCGTAGCTGAAGGTCATTAGCGACCAACTCAATATTAGTCGGTAAATATAAAAACAATCAATGACCACTCTTTGGTCTCTAATTCCATAACATTCGGGGACTAAATATTGGATGGTAAAGGTTAAATATCAGCTACCAAATAGATTGTACGAATGTACTGAATGTATCTACCAACTCACAATTGGCCATTAAATTTTAGCATTCAACGACAAATAAATAGTTGGTAAAATATCTTAGATAGCGACCAATGTTTGGTCAATGTACAATATTACTTTTCGTACAAAAAAAATAACTTTTCATATTTTCTATATAATTTGAATAATATAATTATAGTACTATAGCATCAACTGATGGTGGCGATGGAGGCAGATCATTGGTCAGTCCTTTAGGAGAATGCTGACTCAAATCCATTCATGCATCATGGCTCTGAATAAGTAACGCATGTTGTTCAAGGCATTGTGTACGCTCAAAATAGCATTATCCTTCTCATTAGCTTGTTTTGTAAGAATTTCTAACTCTTGTATAAATCTAGGAGTTGTGGATGTGTTGTTATATGACTTGTGCGGAGTAGATCAAATCCCAGAAATAGTTCTAGCAATCCTACCAAGAACTTGATCACATATTGCTGCTTCATCCATGGCATGCATCATCTTCTTGTTGTGCTTGTGATTGTTGCAACTCCGCCATCTTGTTGTGTCATACAATATCAAAAGTTGTTAAAATAAATTATACTATTATAAAATATATTTGTGTAATAAGTGATATATCATACATAAGCAAGTTGGTTATTCCATCCTTTTATTGTGGAATGAATCCTCCTAAATAATTCGACTTGACCAACTTATTCTTCCTGCGTATGCTTATAAAATGGTTAAAAATATAGGTTGATCAATTATCTATTTGTCCAACACAAACAAATGCCAATTGTCAAATTGAATATCAAAAAGCATGGATAGAATAGTTCATCGAGAACAAAAGCGAAAATGTTATTTATATCGTGATTTAGCCCCTGTTTGGTGCACATTATTTTCAAAAGAATGCATTTTTTTGGCTGATGTGATGGGGAATATGTGGTTGGAAAAAAAAAGTTATTGATGTGATGGAAAATATTATTTTATTGGAGAATGTGTGGTTGAAAATGAGTAGAAGAATGAAAATGAAAAAAAAAATGTAGCCCAAACTGGGGCTTAATTCTATAAAAATATAAACTTTAGGTTGGGTAGGTTTCTAATAATAGAGACAAAGCTAATTCAAGAAAAGAAAAGTCAATATTTGTTTGATGACAAGAGAAGGGACTGTTACAACTTGTTACCAGTACCGCCATGTGGCCTAGCCGATTCAGTTATGGACCCACTCATACCGAACTCACCAGCAATTGAGACGAGGCCCTGTGCCAATTTCCAAGGCACAAGTAATCCGAAGTGGATATGCCGACGTGATATAGGTCTGAGGCTCTACCAACTAATGATGGCCCACGTGCAAATATATTGAATTTATTACAGAAATCTTACTTGAATGATTGATGTGACCCTTGTAAAAAGTGTATTTGTGTCTTGTCTTGTCAATAGGATGTAAGAGCATTAAATGCTTTGTAAATCTAGGAAAGTCAACACGATGGATAAGATTTGATGCTTTGACCGAGAGGCTGAGTCCACGTGTAATTTCATTTAAGGGCCCCATTCCATTTATAGCACTATAAATACTTCCACCATGCAACAATTGAAGACTAATGCAACTTTAAATACTCGAAGCAACCTATATCATTCTCTCATATTAAGTTATAACAACTTCATATTAAGTTCATAGAGATTGATTATTATTATACAATCATATCCTGGATATCTCGTCAAAACCTGAACGGAAAAGTCTTGTGTCGTTGAGCTTCTCCCACATCCAATTTTGGAGTGATCTCGACCGTTGATCAGTCGTTACGTGTTAGACCTAGCTCATGCATGCACGAGTGGACCCAGCATCTATTGAGTTCATTCTGCGGGGTCAACATGGACAATACTCTATACTAGAAAATAACATCCCTGGTATTAATACTATGGCAAGCTAATATTTAGAGTTCTTAGACAACAACAAGGAAATTTTTTTGGACAAGTCTTGGAGATCTTAAAAATTGCTAGAGCTGAAATCTTTTTTAGATTGGTCCCAAAAAAAAAAAAAATCAAATCAAAGGAGTTCTACATGACTTACCAGAACCAAGCAGTGTAGAAATAGAGAAAATGATGAGAACTAGCTAGACGTGCTTCTTGTTGGGAGTAAAAGAAGTCCCACATTGGCTAGACATGAGAAACATGATGTGTTTATAAGTGTATTACAATATCTCCATTGGTATGAGGCTTTTTAGAGTAAAGCTCAAAAGCAAATCCATGAGGCTTTAGGCCCAAATCTATCTAGCCAGCACAGCCCTCATCTTTACTTGCCATA
>CAIGRS010080332.1:0-13320 GCA_903798395.1 Fraxinus floribunda | reverse complement strand
CTCTTTTTATATATGTAGGAAAAGATATCGATAATCAGGCGCATCTCACAACCTCCTCCTTATTTTATTTTTTTTTATTTTCCCTTTTGAATTCCTCACTTTCAGGTGAGTAGGTTGTTGTGAGCTCCCTTAATCGTTTCAGCTTTGTGACGGGCTCGTACTGGGCTCGACACGGCCCACCATTTTGCTGTCCTAGTAGAATGAACATGTGGAAATTTCCCAAGGGCCAACTTTCAGCCCTGATTATTTAGGCCCATGATTGAGCTTTTGCTGCCAATTATTATTTGGAAAAAATTCATAAATCCTATTTTAAGTATACACTATTTCAAAAATAAGAAAACAACTTTTAAATTTCAAAAATCAGATATTTGACACACACACACTCACACACACACACACACACACACACATATAATTAACATCCCACCTTCACCACCCATGTCGATCCGACGACCGTTCCGACAACTACTCCAATTTCGGTGATCATTTCGACAACTACTACGGCGACCGTTCCGGTGATCGCTCCGATTCCGGTGACTATTCTGGTGACCGTCCGGTGATTACTCCGATTCCGACTACTATTCCGGTGACAGTTCCGCCGCCGATTAATTTCGGCAATTGTTCCAACTCCAGCGACAACTCCGCCATATTTTATTTTTTTTGTAAAGTTGACACGATTTTTGACCTCTTGATTGTTGCTTGTGGCTAGTAATATAAAATGTGATCTGTAAATTTGAACAGTGACTCTACAAACATATGTGACTTGTTAAAATTAATTCGTGACATGTTTATATTGATTTGTAACCTATAAAAAATGACTGTAACTTGTGAACTCAAACCTGTGACAATGATCTGTGACCTAAACACAAATTAATTAGCCACAGTTAACTATCAAATTAATTGATCAAACTAATTTGTGACCTGTTTATATTGATTTGTGACCTATACAAAATGATCGTGACTTGTGAACTCAAACTTGTGACCAGTAAACTGTGACCTAAGCAACTCATTTAGCCATTGCAAATCGATCACAATTTATCAANTGAACTCAAACACGTGACAATGATCTGTGACTTTAACGATGAATTAATTAGCCACAGTTAACTATCAAATTAATTGAGCATACTGATCCGTGACCCGTTTATATTGATTTGTGACCTATATAAAATGACCGTGACTTGTGAACTCAAACATGTAACCAATAAATTGTGACCTTAGCAACTTATTTATTCATTGCAAATCGATCACAATTTATCAAATTATTAGTCACAAATCAAGAATTTTATAAGTATTCCTCGGTCACAAATAGAAAATTTTATAAGTTACGGCTTATTCATCGATCACAAAATCAACATTTTTATTAGTCACAACTTAATAAATTGTGAGTCATGGTAACAATTTTTAGGTCACATATTATGCATTGATGAGAAATACAAAATTTTATTAGTCACAACTCATTTATTTTATTAATGACATTCTCAAATTAATGGGTCACGCATTATTTTTTGTCACAAAATCACATATTTTATAGGTCACAACTTATTTTTTTAGTAAAAAATTATCAAATTTTAGAGTCACGGTTTAACTATATGTCATATCAATAGCTTTTCCTTCTTTTTCAATCACATATTAATTTTTTTTATAGGTCACAAGTTATTTCTTCACCACGAATTAATTTTTTTTGTAGTCACAGATTAAAAAATCAAAACTTTTATCCGTCACAACTCGATTACAGTGAGTCGAGTCACAATATTAATTGGTTACGCTTGATTTTACGCACAAAATAATCACAGTCACCTCCAACCCCATATCGCCGGCACGCCCGACACCCATCGCCTCTCGCACGCACAAAATAATCACAACCACCAATAATCTCAGTCACCAATAATCACGCACAAAATAATCGTTGTCACCTCCAACCCCATCTCGCCGACACCCAACACCACAAGCTCGCGACAAAACAATACCCGCCATGTTTACTCGTCACATCTACGACAACTGTCTGCAAAAATCCCCTCTGTAAAACCCTAAACTGCTTCCAGCATTTTGGATTTTCATTTCATCACTCTGGTTCGAGACTTCGAAACCATCAATTTCCACTATTTCAAGATCAAATTCCTGGTCCTACTACTGATTGTGGGTTGACTTTTCGAATTTGATTGCATTTTCTTTACTTCAAGCGATCGTTTTTTGATCACTCGAAGAGTGACCACGATAGGTGGTTCACACAGTCGCGAAGGCCTCGAACTTTCTGACTCAGAATATTCTGGCGAGGATGAATCAAAAGAGGAGAGTTCAGAGAATTACGCTGATGCAGAAGAATATACCCCGAAGAGGAGTTCTCAGGTCAGTGCCGAAACCCTAGATGCAATCGATTCTTGGCTCTAATCCTTGAAACTGAGCAGGCGAGCTGCCGCAGCAACGGAAATTGAATGGGAGAGGAGGCGGTGGAAACTAAGCGGCGGGAGAAGGCAGCAGAAACTGAGCGTAGCCAAAACTGGGAGGAGGAGGCGGAGGGCTGGAAGAAGGAGGCGGAGGAAGAAATATTGGGTATTGGTTTTCTTTGAATCCAATGATAAGTTTGAACGGCAACTAACAAAAGGGAGAGAAAATGGGATGAAATAATTAATATATATAATTATAATGTATCTAATTAAAAAATTTCTGATCTTTGAAAATTAAAACTTAAGATCTGATTTTAGAATATAGATATTGAAAAGTAGGGAAGGGTGTAATTTTCACTTATTATTTTGTACCCCCCACCCCCCGGCACCAAAAATCTTTAGCTCTTTGCTGCACAAGACTACAAGAGTGTTTTTGAATCAATCTATCGTGTCGAGGTCAACCGTACTTTACGCACCTAGTTGTTTATGTTATAGATGCACTTGTTGAAGTTTGGTCCATTTTGAAAAAATAAATGTTTTGGCTAAGATTAAAAACTGACGGTTATAAGTAATATAAATAAAAAGTGAACATAAGTAATTTATTTTTACAGTAAAAAGTGTTATTTTCGAGGGAAAAAAAAATGGTAACTCCTAAAAATACTGTAAGTTATTGAGACAAATAATGGAAGATGGTAATGAAAGCAACAAAAGTGTCACGGGAACTGAAGATGGTTCTTGTTCTTGTAAGAACCTGAAAGTTGAAGAAACTGATGCCAAATCTGTTTGTATACAATGGAAGATGAAGGAAGACGAGGTGATATCTTTAGGCCAAAGAGTTCTTACATTTGGATGAGCCGTTGATTTCTAATCAGAGTAACTCTTCAATTGTTAAAAGAACAAAACTGCATCCCTTTCTCCTTTTTTGGCACAATGGTTCAATCCTTTCCAATTTTTTGGTCACAGCTCCAGGGCCAAAGTTCTGGACTTCAGCTTTCAGCTGATTGCAAGTTGAATTAAAAATAATTAATGATACAGTTGCATAATGGATTGAGAATTAAGCTTGTCCATGTGTGGAAAATTCGTAATATCTCACGAGTGGGTCACGATGAATTTATTTCGAATTATGAAGTTACAAGATGATCAAACTCATGCGAATAGTATGTTAAATGAACTATAACAACCAGGATGGATATTTGAAAAATTGTTGTTCGTCACGTTAATATTTGGAATTCACCAATTTGTAGTTCATTGTATTGTCTCTTTGAATCCAGTAAAACAATTCAATGTGGTATATGTTAGACAAATTTTTTGAATTTAAAGATCGACATGCCCATTTATGAGATTTTTTGCATCATCCAAACCTTCAATAAAATTATGGATTCAATCTACATTTGAAGGCGTTGCATAATTGTTCGATAATGAATAATCTCTGAAAATTTTGGATAATTTGGACACGAATGGACATAATTATCCTTTAATAACCACAGACTCAGGTCACATAAACTTGTATAGTCTATGCATGTGACCTTTTTGGAGGCTATCTTTACTTTTGATTTACTTAAGAAGCTCAGCAATCGACAAAGCACCAGCAGAAAAGGAGAAAAATTGGCTGAAATTGAACTTATCGTATATGACTTATGCATATCGAATATCGCTTCTTCATACCGGATATACTTGCAACTTACCGTATTTGCACTAATGCTTTAAAATTGATTCTGAACTCACAGACTTGAAGAAAAACGTGATTACCAGCAAGATTCAACACTTAGAATGATTTAAACAGGAAGAAATCATCTTCCAACACTTTATGATCAAAGCAAAACATGATTTACACACTTGAAATCATACAAGAAATTTTTTTCCAAATTTATAAGAATTCTACCATTCTTATCAAATCTCACTTTCTATCCCTCTTTCACTCTCGAAAGCTTTCTTACTTTTACACTACCTAATGCGCTTATTTATAGACCTAAATGAGGCTCCATTTCGTTTATTAACTACCAACAAGCAAGGCTCCAAGTTGTTTAAGATTCCAACCAACATTAGTTGAAACAAACTGGTAACTGAAGGCTCTATTGAACTGAATTTATTCTAACAGATTTGGTAAAAATAAGGTTGTCCAATTCTTCTTTAAGAATCACTTTTCCTTACAATTACTATTTTTCGAAAAGAGTTTTTACAATCTAATATATTCTTCCATATTATTTAATGCATTAGTATACCGCATAGTTTACGTAATGATTAGCTTATCATCATCTTCTTTGAACGAAAATAATTTATTCAATTTCTTGCAAAACATTCAAAGATTCGACGAAAATGTCAGTTCTATTACGACGGTAAAATGAAAAAAGAACTAAAGTTATTCTTCATAAATCACAGATGTAGTATTTTTTTAACCTTTGATAATACTATTCTTTTGACGGTAGTCGATACGTATATGCACTTTATTATGATATGTTAAACATATTTTCATCTTCTAAGTAATGCGAATCCCGTTTCCCCAATTCAAATTATGTTCTGCCGTCATTAATGAATGTTTCTTTAGCCTTCTTACAGTGCACGGGTGATGATTCTTCGTTATCCCAAATGCGTCGCGACGAAAGATACTTTCAAAAATATTTTTCGACATGCACCAATTATTTTTATTTCTAGTAATAGTGTTTGACCCTGTCTCAAATTACGTGTGGTTGAACATTGCTTTCAATTGCTTTAAAATAAATTAAATTTTACATTGAAACAAATTTATCCTTGTTACGAGACAGAAATGTAGAATAGTGTAACTCGTACCCCGATTCAAATTATACATCTTCAATTATAGAATGCACAACATATCAGTATCCAATATTGACCTATGTAGTTACAATTTGGAAAGAAGCACATGTTTGTCTGTCGCAATAACTTCAAGAAGATAGTCGCCTTATGACATGATTTCTGTTTTGCAATTGTAGACTCTGAAGAAATTATTATAAACATAATTCATTTCTTTTATTCGTCATTAATTTGTATTTATTTTATTAATTTTACAAATATTGTACTCGAAACATTAATTTGTATTCAATTTTAACTCCACTTACATATCATATAATTGATCCTAAACTTGAATAAAAGACGAAACATTAATTTGTATACAATTTTAACTCTGCTTACATATCATATAATTGATCACCATTTCTTTACACTTCGGGGGATAAAAATGCAATTTACGGTTTCTTATTAAAGAAAGAATTGATGGGAGAGACGAACAAAGATATTTGGAAACGAGCCAACTTGTGCTCCGCTTGCCCCATTTGCGAGTCCGAACTGGCTTGCAAGGTCGGCGAGCCGATGGGCTCGGCTCAATTCAGCCTACTTAACATCCCCTGCATATTTATAACACGAGGCGCATCATTTGAACCCAATATGTAAATTGTTACTAGTATGCTGTAACTAGTTTCGGAATACAACAACTAGCCCTACAAGAAAATGAATAAATATAAAGCAAAAGAGAACAATGTTCTTTTACATAATACCAAAGAATTATATTCAACTTGGACTGTTTCTGCAGATCCTTACATAATACAGCAAGCTAGAGCAAGGATGCTAAATAAAGCAGCTATGGTTACATCCTGTCACATGTCATTGTTGATTATGTCTCGCATCATCTGTATTGGGATGAGGCCTTCTGTTCTAATCGCATCTTTATTTGGATCCGGACTAATAAAGTACAATGTTGGTAGTCCTCGAACCTGTAACAAGTTTGCTTTACTTTTCAGTTTCTTACTATGAAATCTTGACAATATAGATATTACCACAAATAATTGGATTAAATACACTAGATCTTTAACAAAATTTCATGATGGTCAATTTTGCGAAAAGTTTAGTGAATGCGGGTGTTTTAATGCCAATCCTCCTCCCAAGTATCAAGGAAACACCAGTTTTATTTAAACTAACTTCTCAAAGGAAATACGCAAGTGATAGCATTGACTAGTAACATAGAATCAGATGAAATAATGATTAGCCTTCATAAAATTACTTCATGGACAAATGTAAAACAATATACTGCTTGGAACGTTAAATAATACTACATCCGTCCCATAAATATTGGCTTGGTTTCCTTTTTCATCTGTCCCAAACTATAGGCCACTTTCCTTATTGAAAGTATTGATATTCTTTAGTTTTCTAATATACCCCTATTAATGTACTTTGTTATCAACAAATATTAACTAATCACATTTAAACCATTATTTAATGTATGGGTATATTATGAAAAATGTAAGAAAAATTTATATTTCCAACTATATTAAGTACATTTTCTTAATCTGTGTGAAAATAGAAACAAGCTTATCTTTATAGGATGGAGGTAGTAATCAAATTCTAAGCGGTGTATTTGGTGTTGGGGCAGATGGACAACACATAATATCTCTATCAAAAAATTTCTTCCGTGTACAAATTCAAGTCAAAGGGAAAGGGAAAAGAAAATAACAGCAAGAGAATATTACCTGCATGTCACGCGCAAATTCATATTCATCATCTGTGTCGACCTTCACTATTAGTACATTGGTTTCGTATTCAACAGCAAGCTGTGGAAGTGTTTCAAACTTAATGTTAAAGCTAACTAAAGATCTCAAGAAGATCACTATATGCAAACAAATTAGCAGCAAACATACAAAATCAAATTGCTATATTGACTTCTATTCATGTCTCTTAACAAGTAATGACATAGGATAATTTTTCAACTTCTCCCAAAATAACTAACCATGTTACAACTTAAACTCACAATTCATATTTATAAGTTGGCATTGCCGACTTTCCAATGCATTACGAGAATCAAGTCCTAATGCAAGGCTGCATCAGAGCTAAATCTGCTTTTTTTTTATATTAACAATTGCCACCTGTAAAAAAACTTATGGAACTGTATTCCACAAACCAGCCAAAATGTAAATCTACATGCAGCTAAGATATGAACAAAAGATCAACCCTGAGGGGTTGCTCAATTGGTTAGGTCTTGAGTTTGCTTCCCAATGGTCATCAGTTCGAATCCCCTCAGGACCACTGAGGTGGATACCGGCTGTAAACTTCAGGGCCCCGTGGGATTAGTCGAAGAGCGCGCAAGCTGGCCCGGACATCCACAGTTATCAAAAAAGAAAGATATGAACAAATGATCATTTTCCCCTCTTACATTACAATGAAAAGTTAATTTTGACCAAAGAAATAGAAATATATTTGCTATCTTTTGTGATGTAACCTAGTCTGACAAACTCCTAATGCAAAAAACACCATTATGAATGTGTGTGCAACACACTGGAGCATGAGAAAATTATGAATGTGTTCACGCAGCTAAGTTGCCTTGGTAAATTAACTGCTTGGACAATTTCTCCAATACAACCTATATTGTAGCAATAGCATGAATCCCCACACTGTAACAATTGCGCAGTTGATTTTAAACAGAAGCAAACTAAATAGAGGAGTATGCCTATGCAAATGAGTAAAAAACTGAACATTAAGCTGCAGGTTATTGAAAAGAAAATTTGACTGATGAGTAATAGAAAAAGTTAATTTGAAGAGAAATAGCTGTTCTTATTTATTTGATATAACCCTAATGGTATACAAATGCAGAACTTCACATCTAATGTACTAAATATTTTGCAGTAGACTGAACTAAGTATTGATTAGGTCATGCACAAAGATATTATCATTCTATAATTCTTGAAAATAGTTTTAATGTTCATGCATGAATATAATCTTCTGCATATCTTCTATACTTCAGTTATTTCTAAAACGATGGAGAATAAGCAATCATCATCCCAAAGTTGTAAATAAACTACCGTTTATAAACACTTCAAAAACATGCTTTAAAAAAATGTTCAAGCTGGACATGGTTATTTTTGGAGTTGAACTACTATGAGCTTTTGACCATTCAAATCCAAGTCGAGCTCAAGCACTTTGGTCAGTTACATTTGATTTTATACTTGTGAACTTGAGTCAAACTTGAGCCAAGCTAAAAAATCCATGAGCTTAAAAACGTGCTGAACTTGCCTCGTATTACTCTTAGCTTCGACGAGCATAAAGCTCGTTAAGCCATAGTGAATTTCGAGATTTTTAAACCTATTCACATCCCTATATTCTTCCAATTAAACCTCCATTTGGTCAATAGTCGCTATATGTGTGTATAGAATTGCATTTGAAGCAACAATCCTTGTATAAGAATGCAAATCATGTTTTCGTTATTAAACCTGAAATTTGTAAATTCTTGTGAAGAGGATGTCATCCCAGTGCAAATATGAAGCATTACTTGTACAAAGTCTATAAAAAAAGATAAAATATTAATAAGGATTTTATTTAATTTCACAACTGTAGTAATTGCGTACAAATTGACTTGCAATCTGAATTTAAAGTTGTAATACATGGGCATCAAGCCCAGGCAGATGGAAAATGTGGATGAGAATTAATTGTCTACAGCAGTATAACATTTCTAATATGGCTCAAGAACAACTGATGTCTTTGTTAGCTAACTTCTGGTGTTAGAACACATCTCTGAGGATGCTATTGCAATTAGCAATGACAAAGATTCCGGGATACAAAAACTGTTCTACTGGTGGCTAGTGCAAAATCCATATGATATGCATACTAGCAATCCAAAAATATTGGAAGCACTGTATTGTAAATACATAGATTTACAAAGAAGTTTAACAGCAATTGAAGAAAAGTTGTCAGAAGATACTCTAGAAAACATTTAAATTTTAGAAAGCGCACTCCAGGTTCCATGAAATCAGTGAAAGGAATCATATGAAAATCTCCCAACCATTGCCCTTAATCATTTGTAATTTTTCTTCAAATTTGTGCATGAACTTTGTTACTTTGTGTCATCAGTGACACCAAATTCAATTATTCACCAATTATAAGTGTGAAATAAGTACAACCAATCCTAGATTTTAAAGCACACAGATAAATTAGATGAGTATTAAATAGGTAGAACCTGTCGCATGAAGAACGTGTAGGAAACTTATTTCCCTAATCATATTTCTCTGAAAAAAATCATGTAAAGATCAAAACATACCATTTCAAGTTCTTGAGCCATCAAAATACAAGGACCACACCATGTCGCGTAGAAATCAATTAACAATGGTACATTTCTCTCTCCCTTCACCAGGTCTTGCACTTCTTGTGCAGACAACTTTTTCTGCCAGATCAAATAATGATAGAGAAAGTGAGTCAAACATTTCAGCAAACAATAAAAATGCCCAACACCCAAATAGATTTTTCCTTTTCTCTTTTATTTAATTGTCCAGAAAATAAACTACCAGTTGCCGATTCTATGAAGCTATAAATATTAGCACTAATTAGCTATGCAATTAGTTCTTTAATTGACAAATAAATCAAATCCCAGAACTAAAATGAAGAGAAATTTCCATAAATTAAATTAACTTTGTAGGTCTGTATGCATAAGTAAATACCACAAGATAGTCTTCTCTGACATATTTCCCAGAAGGGGGTTTGCAGAGCAGTTTTCTTGATAGCGTGTGAGTTGATAAGGGAGGGAGTGCTCTCTTGCTAATGGTGGAGGTCAAGAATAGAGTATTTGGTTGATGGGTTTTCAAGGAAAAGGAAGAGGTGCTAATGGGCAGTGTTGGGGGTGAAGCGTGGACTGAGAATATAGAAGTTTGCATTATACTTCTTATCTGATACTGTGGCCTGTGCGTGAGAGAGAGAGAGAGAGGGTTTTGGTGGGTTTTTGCCTGAGAAGAAAATGTAGCAGATAATTCGAACAAGAATAGGTTCTGTTTGCCTGCGAGCATATATAAAATTCTCATTAATTAATTAATTATAGGGAAAATTGCAACCGCGGTACTACACCTTTCACTTTTTTACAGACTTTACCCAAATTTTTGATTTGTACCACCCACAGTACCAAACCTTTAAATAATTCGCAACTACAGTACTCATTGACGGTTTCCGTCCGTTTAACCACGAAAATCGTTAGTTGACCCCAAAATTAAAATAATAATAATAATAATAATAATAATAATAATAATTTACACTAAATAGACAAGGGCAATTTCGAAATTACACTATTTTCCTTCTTAAATAAAAAACGCTAGTTACACTCCAATCCATCATCCATTATGGAACCTATGAAAACCCACGAAGAAGACATAAAATTCAATCAGATTTTGGAGCCCATATTCGAGACTCGCTTCTCCAACCTGTATACGGTAAGCATGCACCCTGAGATCCCCATTTGAGCTATGAAACAATGTGATTACAAGACGTGTGTATACTTTGTCGTTTAGTATCGGAAAATGTGAAAAATTTGCATAAGTTGATAACTTGGAAGATATCGTGCTGTATAATTGATCGTTCGTACCTGTGCATTGCTGGAACAAATAAGGGTTTGGGCTTGATTTTTTTATTTTTATTTTTCATTTTTTCAGGGGAAAATACAAAATATTTTAGCATATGCCTAAATCATGGTGGAACTTTGTAGGGAAAGATGAGAAATTTCGTGTATGAGCATGGCAAAATAAGTTACATAAACTATGTCGACCCAGACTTCTTCAACAGATTTCTGCTTGACAAAGCCATGAAGGTGATGGGATATTCTGGTAGAGTCGGATATTTGTACAAGATGAAAAAGATGAGGATTAGTGAGGCATCATTCTAATTGGTGAAAGATTCAGATTTTATGAATGTGGTGAAGTGACTTGGTGAAAAGAGGATTGTTGAAGTGTATTGCTTGCCTATGGTTGAGGTGTTGGAGTTGCCATGGTATGGAAATATTTATGTGGTTGATTGTGAGACTGGGGAGGAGTTGCTAAATGTTGAAGAGTTTAGTAGGCATGAGGCATCAGTGGTCGAGGAGCAATCGTGCTATGCTATTGAGGTTTATGATGATTCATTAGAAGGTGATGAGTCATACATTGTCGAAGAAGTAGATGATTTGCAACATAGTCAATCAGAATTAGAGGTTGGTGAAACTGATGTTCATGCTAATGAAACTCATGTGCAGCATAGTAAATCAAATGTGGTGAACCTGGAGACTGGAGTGCAGTATGATCGATCAGAGGTGCAGGCTGCACAAACTGAAATTGAACATTGTGAATCATTGGTGCAGTCTGGGGACAATGAAGTGCAGCAAGGTGAACTGCATTGTGATGTGCAACTAGAAGAAACTGAGGTGCAACATAGTGAACCAGAGCAACCAGAAGAAACTGGGGTGCAACAGAGTGTACCAGAGCAACCAAAAGAAACTGAAGTACATGTTGACACTGAAACAGATGAATATGAAGAGGGTTATTTAGAGGATTTCCATGACTCGAAGTATGGGCAGGAAGAAAATATACCCATAGATGATGATGATGATACAACCACGGGTTTCAGGTTGAGTGAAGGGTTTAAGATTGATATAAATAGTGGAAAGAATGAACATGATGATGAGGCAACTCCCGAAATAGAAGTTGGAACAGATTATGACGAATCAGCTGAGTTTAGGAGCTTATCCAGTGACAATGAGGGTGATGGATCATCTGTGAGGAGCATGAATGATTGTTGGTTTAACCCTGCCATTGATATGGATGATCCAAAGTTCAAGTTAGGGATGAAGTTTGACAATGTCAAGGTTCTAAGGGTTGCAATTGTTCAATACTCAGTTAAAAACTTCAGTACTCAGTTAAAAATTTCTGGCAACTCGAATATGTGAAAAATATGAAAACACAGCTGAGAGTTAAATGTCATGAGAACTACCCTTGGGTGGGTGCTATATGCATACCAACAACCAGATAAGAGCATCAGAATAAACACCTTCAGAGATGAGCATACATGCACCACGGTATGGCAAAATAAAAGGGTGAAAGCAAGTTATCTGGCAAAAAAAATATATTAAAAAGTTTAGGTTAGATCTGATCCCAATATGCCAATTAGGAGTTTTGTAGAAACAGTGAAAGAAGATCGCATGTATGAGATTTCAAAGCATCAGTTCTATAGGATAAGATCCAAATGTGCAAAAGTGGTGCATGGGATTGCAGCTGAGCGGTACAAAATTTTATGGGATTATGGAGAGAGTTAAAGAGAACAAATCCTGGTAGTACAGTGTAGATTGAAGGGTTAGATCCTAGGTTTAAGAGATTGTATATCTGTTTAGGGGCTTGTAAAGAGGGTTTTAAGGCTGGATGTAGACCAGTTGTTAGGTTAGATGGTTGCTTCATAAAGTCTACACAAGGTGGACAGTTACGGCAGCTGTAGGAATTGATCCTGAGAATTGTATGTTCCACATAACATGGGTAGTTGTTGATGCAGAGAACAAAACAAACTGGCAATGATTCATACGGTTGTTGGTTGATGACATTGAGATGTATAACTCTATAGTTTGGACATTAATTTCTGATAAACAAAAGGTTTTGATGGATTGTATAAGTTAATTATCTGAAGGGGCTGAGTGTAGGTGTTGTGCAAGACATTTATACAGTAATTTCACTTTGGCACACAAAGGATTGACCCTTCAGAGCTTGTTTTGGGCTGCAACAAAGGCCACAACTATGCCTGAGTGGAATTAATAACGTTAATGAAGATGCTTACAAATGGTTTAATGAGAAACCGCCATCCCAGTAGAGCATATCCTATTTTGAAGATCATTCTAAGTATGACATTCTTTTGAATAACTTATGCGAGGCATTCAATTCTTCCATTGTTGTTGCTAGAGAGAATCCCATCATCTCAATGTTGAAAACAATAAGACATCAACAAATGATAAGAATGAATGCGAAAAGGAAATCAGCACAGAGGTGGGATCATGCATTCGGGCTTAGGGTAATGAAAATCATTGAGAAGGCAAAGGGTGAGGTGTGATACTTGAAGGCAGACTACGCGGGTAGTCATAAGTTCGAGATAACCAGCAGAGATGGCTTGAGGTGGTGATTACGCATAAAGAGTTACGCAGTATTGTAGTGTAGCTTTGGGGTGT
>CAIGRS010080320.1:0-23970 GCA_903798395.1 Fraxinus floribunda | reverse complement strand
AAAGCACGTGCATTGCACGTGCGTCGACTAGTTTCTTTAAAAAGTTGTAACATGATTGAATCATGTAACTGATTATGCGTGAAGGACTTGGTAAAGAATCAACTTCTCAAACTATAGGGAAATGTACACAAAAGGAAAAGGGTCATCATAGCAGCCAAAAATGAAAAAAGCAATAGCATCTGTACTTGTATTAGATGCCAACATTTCCACCACAAGTACTAGAGATTTAGATTACCTGACAAACCCCATAATTCATTACTGTATTACTTGTAATATATTGTACAGGAGGCCAATTCACCATTAGACATGATAAATAATGAAAACAAGCTAGTAGATCTTTGCACAATACCGAAGAACCACGCCCCCTCCACAAAAGCAAGATACGAAACAAAAAAGTGTGCGCACAAGGGCAACATACTCTTTTCATTGACCTGGAGCTGAGTTGCGAAATGAAAACAAAAAACCAACCCCAGTAGTCTTAAGAAATCTGCCGCCCATTCAAATGAAGTCAATGGTGATTCAGCAACTTTTGACAAGAGGAAACTCGGGTGTCTTATGTTCATGTGTAGTTTTCTACCGGGTAATGCTTGCAAATGATCCCAATCCATAAGCTTTACCTGCAAAATAAATATAAATCACAACAAAGACAAACGAAATTTGCTTAATAGCATGTCTGTATTGCATAATACAACCAGTGTCAGGTTAATGATTAAACCATTCCCAATTGTTTTTCCTATAAACTAGTGACTCTTGTATTCGTCATTGTATGTGAAAAATTCTCAATAGGAATAAACTTCCACATAAAGTTCAGTTTTCCCATCAATGGAGAAAATTAAGACGTTTATTTTGACGTGTCAAAGCTCAGGCTCAGAGTAACCAAGGTCCAAGTAAATCCTAAGAAATTGACATTCAAAACAAAATAAGGAACTACTAACATGTACATGGCAATGCTGAAATAAGTTCCAGCAGAAATTACGCAAAGCCACATTGTCTCGATTTTAATTCAACCGAAACCAAATCCTTCGCTAGCTTCATGGATTGCCAATAACAATCGTTCTTGAAGCTGTTCCTTTGAAGAATACTCTGGAAGGTCCAGTTGATTGAAGCTGAAAAATTGGAGATACGTGAATTAGCAGGCCAAGATTACAATGCAACCAATTCTGCAAGTGAAAGAAGCGAAAAAATAATCATTATCCTGGTACAAGTAGAAACTTACCAGGTATGAGCTGATGGCAGCCGTTCAGGAGCTCCATATGCCTTGTGAATCTGAAATCTCTGGGCACCAGAAATGCCTTGCAGTGCCTTGAAACCTTCTAAAGGAACCTATGAAACCGAACCCCCAATTAATTGATGCTTAACAAATTTCCAAATCTACTGAGTCTCATTCTCTCCCCCACCCCCTCACCCCACACACAATGGCTCAATCTTGTCATCCCACTGTCCCATAAAAATAACAAACATGCAAGCAGAATGTGGCACGTTCATGCATACAAGTGCTTACATATAACCATGCGCGCACCCAACTTTTAAGGTGCAAAGAAGTGAACTTGTTTTACAAATTTCTATATCCAAAACTACTTTTACTTCACTTCTAAGGTGCAACCTACTTCTCTAGCAATCAACTTTTAGCAATCAGTTTTGAACTTCCAGATGACCGACGTTGTGCATCTAAACTCAATGAAAAGATCCATTTGCAAGAAGATGAAACAGTATATCAAGACACCCCAAAAAAAGTCCTTATTCAGACATGGGTTTCCTGATGCTCTTACTTCCACATAACACATATTTCCCTCTTGAAAAAATTGCACAGAATGAGATAAGCTATTAGAGCGTTAGTTGTAGAAATATTGTTGCAGGAACATATAATGTCGATGAATGAATATTTAGCAACATAAATTGGTCACTGACAAATCACCTTTGAGGTTCCAGTTACAAATTGCAGCAATCTTGCCATATCTTCCTTGTTAAATCCTTTAACAACCTCCCAAAACCACTGAACAACATTAGACGCTGCTGTGTAACCAGTATACTCAGCGTTGGACTTCAGATCATCCACTACAGTAACATCAATGTGATTAGGACACTTCAGGAAAACAATCAGTATCACTTGTACAATAAACAAATGTACAGGTATGCGATCTTACAATCGATTTCTGGAAGTCCACTGATTAACAGTTCAAGTTCTTTATCATTAAAGATAGAAATAAGTTCCCGTGGCACTAATTCATTGAAACCATCAAGAAAGGAATTAATTTGAGGCCTGATTGCATTAGTCAGAATATGATCAGCAACAAGGTCTACATATTCATGCTTTGTCTCTTCTGTGACTCTTATGTTTCTTCCTCCCGCTTTGAGCTCGTAATCAGTAACCTTTTCCCAAAAACATCAAAAGATCAAACATGCTATGCATTCTTAGAGGAGACTCAAACGTTCAAATTGAAATTCAGTACAAGAGTACAAAGAAAAATCCTAAAGGATGTATACCTCTGTTTTTTCATAAAGGATGTGTTTTTCTTCATCAGCATCCATGCTAAATGTCAGATCGGGTATGTCATTCACGTCATTCTGACACAAGAAAAGATATATATCAGGAACTTGCATGTCAGAATTTTAAAATAAAAACAAGAATCTTAATGCCACTCACCTCCAACATCCATTTCAAATTTTTGTAGTAATCTGGATCAACAGCCTCTATATCATGATAAGTCACCTTAACGCCAAGGATGTGCTTGTAAAAGGAGCGGGTAAAATACACATCCAGCAGTTGCCCATCAAACAGTGCCTTGGCAACCTACAGAAGAAATTGTATCACCAAAGTTCAGTAGCTTAGCACGACTATCAAAAGACATACGAAGAAAAAATTCAAGCTAAAAAATAAGTCCTTGGAGGATTACCACTCGGCCTACAAATTTGAAATAAGAGAGATGCTCAGTTTGGTATACAGAATTAGGATTTGGTTGGAAAGTTGCATTGTTTCCAACAGTCGTAAAGAGCAAAGCTCCTTTGTCAAATATAACCCTTGACAGTACTTGATACCATTCCCTTGTCAAACCGCCAGCATCAATACCCTCTTCACCTTGAAAATGCACATTCAGTCGCCCCTTTAAATCTTGCTTTGGTCGCATGCGAAGTTGGTTATATGAATCCTCCAAAACATAAGCCCGCCTAACACTGATCCTCAGTGGACCTGAGAGGTGTTGATCATGCTCCTGCCGAATTCTGGAACGGAAATAAGCCTTTTTGTTATCAAAATCAATCAATCGTGGAGCTTTCAGCATCATAGAGAGCGATTTTTCTAACAAGCCAGGATTCTGCCTCACAAAAGCATTAAGAAGGCGTCGGTGCTTCTCAGCAAACCTTGCAAACGTGACAGAACCATCAAACCTTCTGTAAGAATCTGCACCAGATTTTATATACAGTGAAACTGAAGTCCCAGAAGACTCTTTAACCTCGCTGGCTGTCACACTGGAATGATCTTGATGTGCTGTTTGATTGTTAGCCTGTAGTTTCTCACAGAGAACAAAGAAACCCTCGATAAAAGGAAGGAGTCTCTGAGTTCCTGGAGGAAGGGGAGAAGAAGATGAAGAACCCTGTATCTGCTCCCCAATGTTAATATTTGAAATAACTGAAGAGCGAGAGCTCTGAGTCAGCTCGGTCTCCATTGTACTAATACATTCACTTAGTTCTTTCCACAGTGGCTCCAAAGCAACATTCAACTTCCACAGGATGGCATGTTCTTCCCGTTCCTCATCATCCCCTTCATTCTTATTACTGTCAGTGCCAGTTGAAGTGAGTGAACTGAGTGTCTGCAAAACACGAAGAACCGCAGCCCCAGCCATAGATCCGGCACTCAAGCCTAGCATGTGTGTATCCCTAAGCGTTACAAGCTCATCAACAGCTGAGCTGCTCAACTTTTGGGCTAAATCTGAAAGCTCTGAAATGAAAAATTTGCGGTGAGGGGCAGCAACAGTAGCCAACTTCCTTAGTACCTCGCCAGCAAGCATGTAAACTTTGTCGGAAAGCCTGAAGAATGAACAGTAAGAATTAGGTAATTTTTCAATAATTCTATAGAGAAAAACTGAATATGCGGAATTAGAGCAATATATCATTCAGTGGCAGAATATAATAACAAACACATGAAGTTCTATATTAACCAAGGACAAACAGAAAAGTCAACAGCATAAAGAAGTAAAATAAGAGAAGACCAGTACCCCTCATGGCCAAGAAGACTGCAAAGATTATGCAAATCAGATTTCGGCAGCAGTAAGAAGATATCACCAGTCTTCAAGTTTCTCTGACCATCTGGCGTGGTTTTTGAAGTGCCAAAACTTTTGTCAAGTCGATTAATCTCTGTCTCAGATAAATGAGGATCTTTCTGTACATCAGTTGCAATTTCATTGGAGGGAGGATTCTCATTCGGAGCTTCTGTTTCTTCAGACTGAGACTGCATATCTAACTTGGATGCTGCTGCATATACAACCACTTGAAGCAGACCCATGACCTGCACCGAGTTCTTGTAGAATGAGATAAAACAATACAGCTGAGCAGAAATTATTTAAATGGTAATTTCCCTGTATCAGGACGTATACCTGCTCAAGATGTGCAATACTGCGCAAGAAAAGTGGTTGACTCAAGAGTCTAAGAAACAGTATCAATGGCACATTTCCCTCTTGAGTGCTTGCAGAAGAGTTCAGGCGATCTTCTTCTATGATTTTTCCCTTACCTTTATCATTGTTGAATTCCAAACTGTTTATATTTGCAGACTCAGAAACAACAGAGTGGTCGAAGTAGAACAAAAGGCTAGCAACAGCAGAATGATTAGTAGCCAGATACGCAAGAATCTCAAGTACCCGCCGCAACACCAGTGGAGGAAGACCTGAGATAGAATAAAACCATCACTGAAAAACCAATACCCAATCAAAAAAAGAATATTATGCATCATCGGGGAATTAAATAAAAACATACCACCACACAATTGAGATCGACTATAAACAACATCTGACTGACATCCATAAAGCCTCTGAAAATTAAATGCTGTCAAACCGCCGACTATTCCTGCAGCCTCTGGCTTTATCATACCAAGCAGGAGATGAACCAGAATTGCTCTTGTATCCCCGTGTGCACACAAATTCAACAGGAGTCTCTGCAATAGACCTTTACCCAGAGGCTAAAAGCAGAAAAAAGATAAGCGCCTCAGTTCCAACTCACAATCTCCAATACATCAAATTTTTACTTAAAAGATCTCCCTCTAAATGAGTTCCATCTATATACATAATTGTATGTATATATCATAAAATAAAATACTATAATTTTTATAGAATAATTCTTTTTATTCAATACTTCTTCTTTAACAATTTATTTATCTTTCTCAACGAATTCTATTTGCTTAAACTTTCCTTTCAGCACATAGAGCTTTGAAGATTCCATTTTGCCATTTGTGATATTAATCTAAAACATCTTGCGATAGTCGTTTTGATACACTCTCAACCAGTTTTTAAGATGTTCCATTCTTATCCCTTGATTTAGAATCAATTATTCCTCATCTTCAAAAAGAATCCTTTTCAATCTGAGGATTAAAAAGATAATCCTTTATAATAAGTCTGCCTAAGGACCTCTGTGAAGGTTTAGGAATGGGCTGCTCGCGTTACATGGTCAACAAACTCACACTAATCAGGGACTTGTTGCAAGAAAATTCAGAACACATAAGTACAGATCTAAATTTGTATTTACCCGTCCACGATTAAATGCTCCTATTTTCTTTCTGGTATATCCACAAATAGTCTCATTGTACAGGTTTCTTATGACAGTACACTGACTTGGATGACCAGTTTTTCTTTGGCATTTGTTTCGAGGGTGACAATGAAAATTAAAAAATCATCCACCTTTGCAACTCTCACCAAAAACCCGTGTCAGTTTAAAGAAAGGATTCAATTTAATACGTGATGACTTAAGTATCTGATAATTTGTAGGACACGTGCTTGTGAAAAACAAGATAATTAAGAATAAATATTTAAGGGATCTGTTAAACAGAAATTCCCTTTGCCAAGCATTGTAGTTACCCAGTAGGCTATCTATAGGATCCTTTCAAAGGATAAAACTACCTGTGCTAAGCGTAGAAGCCGGATTAATCCTTTCAACCCATTAGCATCCAAAAATGGTTCTCCTTCAAGTTCCTTCAACTTCAAGTTCTCTGCAAGAGCTGATGCCCTCCTGCTGATGGAAACTCCAACGCCCCTGTCCATCACTGTCTGCCTATCAAATCCCAAACCATTTCTCCGACTAGTAAGCCTATGGCTACCTCCAAACAAGCTGTGAGCATGATAATGACTCATTGCTCTGTCCCTAAGCATCTGTGCTTCCGCAAGCAATGGAGATGGCAATGCTGATAACACTGCCTCTGAAGACGTCAGGAGCACCTAACAGATGCAAATAAAGTAAGTATACCAGGGAATAATTATGAAGTGCAGAGTTCAAAACACAAACCTCTTCACGTAGATCAGCAGGAAAAGTGGCAATAATTGATGCATTATCCATGTCAACTGGCTGTCCTTCTGATTGATGCACAATCCTTTGAGCACGTTGTTGGGCAAGAACTTCAGCTTGGATATCAGGAGGAAGGGCTGCCAAAAACTCTGGATCAATATCTTCAACTGCAGGTGGTGTGAATGTAGGAGCTGGAGCAGACTGAGCTTGCTGCGAAGCAAGAACCTCTGCACGAAGATCTTCTGGAAGTGCCTCCAAAAATGTTGGATCTATACCATTTGCATTAGAAGCCTCATTATTCAAACTACTTTCATCTGTCTGACCTGCATCTTGGACAAGGTTGTCCTGCTGTAATGACGGCTCCTCTAGATTGAACTCGGACATAGGTAATTGTTGGTCAGCCTGATCTCTTTCCGCGTCAGCACTATTCATATCGACGTCGGTACTTTCTGGAACCGAAGAAGCATGATGAACACCAGGATCTGACATCTCTGATCCAGAAATCATTAATGCATCGCAACTAGACTGATTATCTAGTTCTGAGGATCTAGCATAACCATCGTCTTGAGGTGGTACATTATGAGGATTCACAAGTACATCAACACTCCTACCACAGAGCACTTCAGGCTGAGCAACCAAACCATGTGATGTCTCCAACTGCTCGCTGACATTGGCATTTCCATTCCCAACTTCCATGCTAACATGACCATTCAGATTGGACATAGGTTCAATCCCTTGTGCAAATTCACCCGCATGTTCAGAAGCAACCTCTGGATTGATCTCTTCCCGAGAGAGCTGCCTTACATCTAGTTGATTAACTTGATTACCATTATCATGACTATCACTATTCTGTTGAGTACCAGTGTCGTCACCCCCTAGGGCCGGGAAATCTTCTTGCAGTCTCTCTGATAATCCTGGGTTATGTGACAGCTCTTCAGCAGGATTTTCAGTGGGAGCATCATTTGTTAATTGAACGATGAATTGTTCTTCGACTGCCTGAGCAATAACAGCAGCTTGACCACCAGCTTGGGGTTGGCCATCATCACTCCACCGGCCATCACCTGGCCCCCTTCGACCAGATACCCGCAGTGACTCTAAACCAACAGAAAAATCAGCCAGTGGCGGTGGTGCTGCACCACCCAGCCGATCACCAAATATTCGAGATGCGGCGTTGTCATAAGGAAGAACAGGAGCATCGAACATGTAGAAATGGGAAACATCAAGGTTACCTGATAGGGCCTCTGAATTCCTGGATGAATTCCCACCAGACGACCACATTGAACCTAAATCACCAGAATGTGATGGCCTCAAGAGGAGAGGGTGTTGAAGACCATTCCCTTCTGTAACTGGTCGCTCATAGGAAGTTCTATTAGTCTGGCGTCGACGCTCAAAGCCAAAAGACCTTCGAATGCCAAAGAAGTCGTCAACATTCACCCCTTCAAAGGGTTCAGCTGAAACATCAATTAGCCCTCCCACAGATCCAGGTTGTCCAAGTACCTGCAAATGATCTAAACCGTCAAGGGCTTCTCTCCACCGTACCTCAATAACACGATTTTCATGGAAATCATCATCATCTTCATCAACCATGTCATCATTATATTCATCTCCCAAGGCGGCATCATCATGGTCCTCCACATCAGTATCGGCCAGAGACATTAGAGCAGTGCCATCTTCAGCTATATCTTCATCTTCATCTTCCCCATCATCATCGTCGTCATCTTCCTCACCATCATCACCCATGTCATCATCTTCATCATTCATATCTTCTTCTACTCTATTATCCACATGAAAATTCATCTCAATTTGTTCTCTGTTGGATAAAGCGCCACTGTCTTCCATCTCGTCGCGCATGTAATCCATCCCAATATCCACAGGTGGATCAGTAACAGGAGCCTCCTCAATCCTCATTTCTTGCTCCATGCACTGGGTTGGATTTGCATGATGATCACTTTCATTCTGAGAGTCATCCAATGGATGCGCTTCTGAACCAGTATTATCAGTGACCACCTGTTCACCGCTCCTATTCTCACTACATTGTAATTCCTGAGAAACTGAAGTGTCAGCAGTCTGAGCGTCAGACCTTCCACTTGGACCTGTTAATTTTTTCTTATTCTGTGTATCAGATTTGAAAATTTGATCACTAGCATTGGCTGCCCTTGTCAAACTTTCCAAAGCTTTAAGTATGAGATTCACAATTTTTGGTGCATCGGGATGGTCCAAATCAATTACCTGAAGAATACCTGATAGGCACTGCACCATTCCTCCATCTATCATGCTTTTTGCTATGTCAGGAGAACAACCTGAACCAGGTGAGTTGCCAGAAGAAAAATTCTTGGACAAAATGGAATATGCCAAATCAACAAAAGCAAGGACCTTTTTATCTGGTAACAGAATCGTATTTGATGAATTACTTTTGGCATTTGAAAATAAAGATAAGGCTTTCACAAGTTCATTAACCACCCTTCTCCTTCCTTCACTTGAGCGCCCAGCCAAGACTACCAGAAACCAGGAAGCTTTTTCAGATAGCTTGTCTCTCCAATCATCAGGGCCAGCAGATTTATCTACCGAAAGGGGAATAAGACAGTGTAAAACATGATGAACAATTCCCCCATGTCCCGGGCAGTCTAAATGACTAGACCCACGGAGTTGACACATTTCCAGATCTCGTCTTAGGATAACCCCGACTGCGTGAACATACATCAGAAGAATATCACTCAACAACTTGAGAACAAAAGTCACCTTAGCTAGGGCTGCTGATTTTTCCGCTATGCTGTCTGAACCCATCGGTATTGTATCTTCAACCTTTGATTTACCCTTCATTTTGGTAGTAGGTTCATCTACAACCATGGCACTTGGATAACTTTTACCTTCCTCTACTTTGTATGTAGGAAATGTCGATACAATTTCAAGAAGGTAATCAATCACCTGAGTAAGATTCATTGAAACCTTTTTGTGGCCTTTGGAATACTTGATGGACCCATCATGTGTCTTACTTTCAGAAATCCTAACACATTCATTGGTAGCTACTGATGCTTCAACACCAGATGCTTTTGATTTTTCTTTCTCCTTCTCTTTATCTTTTGATAACACAACAATATGTCTTCCTCCTGATGACTCCAACTGACAAACAGAAGCTACTGCTTTCATGAAGATCTCTGGATCTCTAGATATAACAGGCGCCATTGATGTCAAAAACGTTCTCACAGAAATACGACCAGAATGACGGTTTCCACTCAGAGTTTGTCGTATCTCCAATTCCATGGCTGATTGCAACGTCTGGGGGTCTTCAAGAAGATGCCGAACAATAGCTGACGCCAAGGTGTCATATCCAGGAAAGAAGCAACTTCTTGGAATACCAAAAAGGGAAGTCATGCCGCCACTTTCAAGGAATTGCACAGCCAGAGCATGTGATTTTGTCAATCGAGCACATATCTGTAGAACAGCCTGCATAGCCATAGGCGGTACATGCCTTTTTATCAAGTCACACACAATTGACATTACCTTACGACTCTCCTCCATCGTCAACTGACCAGTCGATTTTCCAAGTATGTTCTCAAAAGCAGGGACTGATTCTTTATCAACGGCGACTGGAGTTAAACTTTTCTCTGTTCCTGGTTCAGATGAAGTATGATTTTCAGATAAGCCTTGTATAGAACTACCTATTGTTCCAACATTACTGTCAACAGAAATTACAGGCCTGGGCTGCACCAAATTATCCAAGATAAGAAGTAATGAACTGATGCATTTAGGGATGAGGGTATCAATTGAAGTCTCAGTTTTAGCCATAAAATTCATCAAGATATCAATTGCAATCGAGACAACCCCATTTTGTGCAGCAATTTCCGAAGCACTTCCATCTTCTGAAAGAAGCAATGCTAAAGTATGCGAGATCATACACAATACACTGTCATCCTTAGAAAACTCAAGGAGGCAAAGTTTTAGCTGCTGAACAAGAAAAGAAGTTACTTTTGCACGATCCTCGCCTTTGTTCCGGCTGCAAAGAGTCACAAGCAGATCTGTCAGCGTGAAAGCCATTGAATCACTACTTCGAAACAACTTCATTGCCACAGCAAGTATGTCATCAACAGGAGGAGCCTTTGTTTGTCCCTCTTGTGTCAAGACCTCCAATGATTTTAAAGCACCATCAACTTTAGGTGTTTCCGATGAGCTTCCAAGGGACAAAGCAAGTGCACGAGCCAACTCATCATCATCCTGTACCGGATCTTCCGCATGATTAAATAACCATTCCATCGCCATCTCAACACTATTTGTTTCCACGCGTCTCAGTGCCTCTTCCGCTCTAGCTCTAGAAAAACCCATCTCAACAATGGTGGTGATAGTAGCTTCATCAGGAGGATGGGGCATGAGACGTTGGTTTCCATTCCCAGACAATGCATTGCGATTTCGTTTCATGTCACTAACACCACTGTACACATGAGTAAAAAGTGTAATGATGGAAGTGATAAAACCTGGGTTACAATTGGGAAACATGGGGTGATTCCAAACTGGAAGTATCACATCCAGAACTTGTGCCTGCAGCATGCGGATGAATGCTTCTGGGTCTCTTGGAACAGGAAATAACCCAATAGACAAACCAACTGCAACAGGCTGAACAAGAAGCTGAGCCTGCAAAGCCGAGGTTGAGGACAGAAGTAACCCAGAATTAATAAAATACTCAAGTTCGCGACAATAACTCTGTAATGTATCAAGTAGCCATGAACTGTGAGACAGCTTGCCCCAGTCACCACTCTTTTCCTGATCAGCACCTGGTGAGGATACAGAACAAGGAAGGGTCCATAACAACTGACTTGTAGCCTCAAATGTGGTAAGGAGCTCTTTAAAGGTTCCATGGACATAGAAGTTATTAATCATTGCATTGTAGCAGGTACGTCTTCTACTATCAAACGTAAGAGCCACCATGTCATCCACAACCTTCCCGAGATATCGACACTTGACTGAAAGTGATATCTCAAGTCCAGCAGAGTTAGGATATCCAGGGAAACCCAGAGCTTCAAGAAAAACCTTTGCCAGGGCAGTCGCAATGCTCTTTGAAGCTGAACTCAAGGATCCAGTTTCAGTTCTTCGACGATTTGGTGAAGTAAAACCTTTGACAAGAGCGGTGAAGAAAGAACGCAGTGTAGAAGCAAGTTTATTAAAGATGTCTAAAACCAGCACATCGGGACTTTTCTTCTTGAAATTCTGAGGAGGAGTCTCTGCAATATTTGCTGAAGCTTCAGAATCAATGTGGAAAGCTTCCAAATGCCTGCCAGCCCTTCCACCCCGAAGACGTGCCAAACTGTGTCGATTGCGACGACTGAAACCATCACTCGAACGAACCACTGATAGAAACTCACGTTCCACTCCCCATTGCGAGAGAGAACTACTCCTGATTGAAACAGGATTCATGTATCTAACGGAGGGAATATTAACAGAATCATCACTCTCCCTTTCAGACACATTAGATACACTTGTATCCGCACTTCCAGGCTCTGCTTCAACATTCTGCTTCTCATCCACCTTCGAATCAAAGCACAAAGAAATTTGCCACAGAATTTCCCTGTAAGCCCTCCCTAGATCCTTCAATACATCAGAATCTGCAGAACCCAATTCAGAGACGACCGTAGTGGTCCCTTTCAACAAAGAATTGGAAAGAGAGAGTATGCCTTCCAAACTAGAGAGGCACCTTAAGACCTTCATTCTCTTGGAAACTTCCACCTGAGCTAGCTGGGACCCACCAACTGAAGTCAAGAGTTCATTTATTGACTTCGAATGTTCTCTCAGGAAGGTACAAACTGCCTGAGCAAGCGAAGCAGAATGCTGAGGAGAGAAATTCTTAAATGCAACAGATATACTTTGACCAAGAGCAACTGAAAGAGGCATAAGAGGCAAAGTGAACAACTGGAGAACACATTCAACTCCCTTCTTCTCGACAAAAATTCGGCATGTATCCGAGTTCTGAAGAATTGTTTCAAGTAGACGAGCAACATTGCTTATACAATCAGGTAAAAAAGTTTCCACATTCGATAGCGAGGCATCAGAAGATGATTCAAGTGACTGCTCACAACTTTCAGCCCTGCATGAATCTCTGTCATCTGAAGAAACAATATCTCTATTCTCAGCTTCAGTTTCCATGGGAACAGATTGAGAGCAGCTTGGATGATCTGTGGACAGAGATGTAGATTCAAGTCCAGATCCAATTTTTGCAATACTGTTCAGTATTTCAATCAGCATATCAACTCCTGGTTCCCGTAATGATGAAGCATGACGCATTAGTTCATCCAGACCACTGGACAAGGAACCCGAAGTATCACCAGTAAGGGCACGCAAGTATGTTTTGGAAGTAAAAACTTTCACAAAGCACCTCAAAGCATTGTGATCTTTCACAGCTTGAAGCCCATTGTTGTTCAAACACAAGGCATCAAGACACTGTGGTACGCAAGCAATAGCTTCAGCGGAACAAAGAACACCATCCATTATAGCATCCATAAACGCAGAAGGAATACCAGCTGCTTCTAAGACAGAAAAGCAGGTAGGATCTTTGTGAATGAGATCACTCATAACAGTTGCTGCAAGTGAAAATACCCCACCACCAAAATCTTTGGCTCTTTTAAAAATTATACATAAGCAATGGGGCAACAAGCTTTCTTCTGAACCATAAATACGAGCAGTGGTTCCAGGAGCATAGGTTCCCAAAGATATAGCACGAAGTAAGGCTTTCATCAATGATCGGCGATGATATGCAACCAGGGCTTCTGAATAAAGAGGCTGCAAACTATCTAGCTCAGGAGAAGTATCTGTAACTACTTGAGAACCAGTACACTCCAAACTGTCTAGGTCAACAGAAGTACTCTGAAGATTTGAAGCATTGTCAACATGAGACACTTCTACCTTTAAGCGTGATATTGTATCATCTAAACCTCCCAAGTCTCTGAAAAGCGCAGCGGCTGGATTACTATAATCCATAAATGCTTCAAGAACATGTACAGCCGTGCTAACCAAATGCAAGTGCTGTGGATCGGTATCTTTGAGTAGAGGAAGAAGAGTTGGTATAAATCCTGCTTCACGCATAGCTGAGCAACCAGATGAAGACGACACCAAAACAGTAACAAGAGATAACAGAGCCTCGGCAAAAACAACAGACCACTTTGATGAATTACTGACAACTGAGTCAATAACTTTTTGCATGAGGCTGGATAGAATACCACGGTGCCCTCCAGATGTTACAGCAGTCAATACAGTAGGCTGGCGTGACCTATCTTGACAGAGGGTAACCAAGGAAAGAAGACTCAAAATTCGAATTTTTTCAGGAACTGTGTCTTCATAGCTCAACAAGGCAACCAATTCATTGACGAACTCTGGCTCGGTGTTGAAAAAAGAAACCAGGTCATCAGTGTCACCGCAAGCTTGAACAAGAACTATAAAGGCATACAGGCGGATGCATGTGTACTGTTGCCGTGAAGCAAGGGAGCTAAATCCCCTAGCAAATCGCAATCTTGTCAAAAGAGAAAATCTCAAACTTTGAGGAACTTTATATTCTACAACTAAATTATTCAAAAGTTCGAGATCAGACTCTAGTCTGGAGTTAACATCAGGCAAATGTATGATTTGTAAGCCTTTGGTGGGATGTTCTGTTGAAATAGTGTCACTCGAAGATTCATCCACTGCATAAAACTCAAAATGCAGGGTGCAAGCCAACTGGTACGCAACTGGGTCAATTCCATTTGGTATCACACAAGAAATTAATCCAAGACCTTCTTCTTTTCCTCCCCAACCCTGTGCAAAAGCAAGTAATCTTGAATTTAGAAATGCATCTCTTATAATGTACTTTCCAATGGTCTTCTTCAAAAAAGCAGCCAAAGTCTGCAGGCATGCCCCGACAACATCCACGTCAGTTGAAGCAAGCAGAGACGATAAGTGATGCTGCATTCATATGAAAAGATTGGATAAGTAACATGTAAGTAAAATGAAACATATTGAACAAAAAATGAGGAAGTGATGGCATTCATGTGACCTCCAATGATTCAAAGCAAGAGAAAGCACACGCACAAATTCACAACACTACATCCAAAGTTGCAATTAAAATCATTTACTCTTCAGTTGTTCTTTACTTCCTGTTTTCACTTTTCTTGGTGTCCATTGCCCTACCACCAACACCACCAGTCACCCAACTTCCAGCACCACAACCAGCATGGCAATACCTTACCCAACACTACCAGAAGTTCTATATACACAAACTATTTATAAGCTACCACCTAAGGTATCGTGGTCATCTTTACATTTCCAGGTCATGCAAGAATACTTTGCTTTCAGATATGTGGACAATAATTGCCCAAAGATTGAGAAAAGAAGGAACAATACCAATTGACGTCAAAAGGATATCAGTTTTCTTTACAAGAAATACGATGCCTTGAACAAAAGCTGAGATTGAGATAAAGACAAGTACCTCATATGAGCTGTAGAAGTGCTTATTGCTGCAGTTCTCTAATATTATTCTAATGACGCGGAGAATCTGAAGAACAGAATCCTTCGGGAAGGGAGGATCAGACTCCAAAAGGTTGTCCTCAAGTTGCAAATCTTTCCTTGATTTTATGTATTTCTCAAAAAAGGTATCGAAGTGATTAAATAAATCAACCCAATGATGGAAATCTCCCTGCATCCATAGGAAATCAATATCAATCAAAGCATATTACATAATTAAAGAGTTAGGCAGAGTTTATAAATGCACCTTGTCAAACTCCCAAACAAAAGTTTTTAAAGGTTCTTCTATATTTTCAAGTGGGGTAGCCGTAACACTGCTGATGAAGGATTTAATCTTTGGAGGCTGCAAAAAGTACGGAAAAAAGATCTATTATCTCCAAGTGTCAAGGATTTTGATTCTGATAGCATAGCCTCAACATGAAAACTAGTAAAGAGAAGAAACAATGGCAATGAAATTATATTAGAAAATAAGATTTTATCAACAATGCCAGGACAGGATTTGTATAAACTGGGGAAATATTCTACAATCTAAAATCATCAAGTGCAAAAATCCAATTAGTTTTTTCTTTAAAAAGCACTAAGTGTCTAGCTAAGTTTTATGGCTTATAAACACAGTTTCCACCAACTTTTCTCCGTCCATAATTAATATTCAAAAAGTCATAATCAGGTTCTGAGGCTTTTTCCTACGTGAGGCAAGGCATAAGCCTCACCGCATACCAAAAAATAGGTCAAAGAACTAAAAAACAGCACAAAAGAACCACGCAACAAAGTGCCCCCTCGGTTTAAATAAAGCTATGCAACAAATCATGCAACAGAATAGATGAGTAGATGACAAACTAAGACCCAACAATTATTCACAAAATTAGTTAGGACTTCATGTTTTTCTAATAAATTTATGGATACATGGTAAAGAATAAAAAATTGAGTCTCACAAAACTGAAGACAGATGAAAAGGGTAAAAACCCTGGTAATGCAAGACGCGGATGAAAGGTGAAAAGATAAGTTTACTAAATACATAGATGGAAGGAGAAAAATTGAAATAAACGAAAATGAGGAAAGAAGAAAAGAACAAAAAATTAAAATTAAAATTAAAAGCGAAGAGAATCAGCCACAGAGTCACTATAGATACTGCAAGTGTTGCTGAAATTTTTGCAGGGGAAAGTCTCTGTCTATGTTTTGGTAGTTGTGCAGCTGTGGAGCAGTAAGAATTGTAATAAAAGAGTTTTTCTTTGGTTTGTCTTGGGTAGTGAACTTCATTATAATACGATTACTATTATTTTTGTTGCAGTAGAGTAACTAAAAAAATTCAACTAAATTGGGCTACGGGCCCACTTCCAAAGAAATATTTAAATCTGAAAAATTAGAAGCACAACCGTTTTATGAAAGCCTTGGGGCTCTCCTATCATGCAGTGATTTAGGGAGGTCTGATTTTTAGAAATCAAGAAAGAGGAAAGTAGGGGCAGTTTAAGACTTAAGGTACAGTTCCTGGAAAAACAAAATTCAAGGAAATGAGAGAAACAGGAAGAAATGAAATCTATGGATCAAACCTAAATTCCAAATACTCCTTCACATAGCTCGAAATCTCTTAAAATTGCCATGAAAGCTATACCTTCCCTGAATCGAAAGATTTTACATAGGTTAGACCTCCTATCTTTCCCAATTCCATTTGCCATATCTCCTAACTGTAACTAAACGAATTATAACCTACAATGAATTGCTAAAACAGTGTCTTGATGCAACCTGAGTCTATTTAGCGAAGTCCTACAAATTAGACGACAGCTCAAATTCAGAAATATCCCAGGAATTATAATATCAATAAAACATGTTTTGAAGCTCAACGAAAAAAAAGTCTGAATCATGGCTCAATTGTCTGTAAAATATCTTTAAAAAAGCTTGTATTTTTCTCGAAAATAGTCTATCTTCTTTTTCTCATCTTTTGATCCATTCAAAACAACATGAACTAGATTTCTGAACTCGCGAGATGATTCATGCTGTGCAAACACTTGCCTCCTGACATGACAACAAGCACGCCATAAAATACAAGGAAAAGTATTAAACTTGCTGAAGCAGATCAAAATATGTGGATAAGTTGATAGTACTTGTGGATGCCATGAAATGTGTGGATAATAAATGGTTTTACCAATTATAAATAGTTTATAAACATTAATCAAACAAAGGCTAAGAAGAGACAAACTGCCAATACGTGATCAGCAGCCAAATCCCATCACAAACAATAAGCCTTTCACCCTCTCCATCAGAAATAACAATTATCCTCTTTACAAGAAGTGGGTACGGAAAACTTTAAACCTCAACTATCAGATGACATGAAGTTGACACGTGTAAAACAGCAAAGAAATCAATGTTAACCCTAAAATATAAAAAATCTAAAAATACCTCATATTAGAATTGAGAGAAAAGGATCTTAACAGAAAAAAAAAAGAGTCAAATTCCAACAAAATATTTTCCAAAAATCCAACTAATGGTAATTCACGATCACTCAAAACCATGACAAACACTTTGATGACAAAACTTTATAAAGAAATAACAAATAAATTAACCCAATGAAATTTCCCACTTCTTAACAATTAAAATCCCCATCAATAAACAATCGGAACATAAAAAAATATTCCACTGACCACTTCAAGTGCCCTCCTACGCTTCAACTTCATTCCTGAAAATCAACCAAATGAAAACATTTCCCGTACCAAATAAAAATAAAAAATAAATAAATCGACCGATTCAAAAGCCGATCGAAATCGATACCAACTGAAGTAGGAGATGTCAAGGATTTCAAGAAAAATAAATGGAGGAGAATTGTATGGTGGAGAATTAAGAAATTGGAAAAGCGATTAAGTCTTTGAACGGGACAGAAGGTTTGATGTATGGATTAAAAATATAGATATACAAGATATGAAAGATCTGAATTTTTAGGGTTTCCTCAGGAGGTTTTTGGTATGCGATAGGTGATCGCGTAGGGAGAAGGATAGAGATATAGAGAAGAAAAATACTTGGAGTAGGGGACTTCTGTGTATATATCGGTTGTATAGGGAACCTGTAAAAAGGGTAAAATATATAAACAGTGGCAATGGAAATAAAAATTAATAAAAAGTTGACCCTTTTATTCCTTTTTTTTTTTTTTCTCAAAATATATTTGCCATAGGCCCCGTTTGGTATACATTATTTCCAAAAAATACATTTTTGTTGTTGATGTAATGGGGGAATATGTGGTTTGATGTAATGGGAGAATATGTGGTTGAAAAAGAAGGAAAAGTTATTGATGTGATGGAAAATATTATTTTATTGAAGAATGTGTGGTTAAAAATGAGTAGAAGAATGAGAATGAAAAAAAAAATGTGGCCCAAACAAGGGCATAATATCTTTTGTTCAACCACATATTTTTCAATAAAACAATATTACACGCAATTCAAAAAATCTTTATTTTTAACTACGAATGTGTTTGAATCACATTATTTTGGAAGAATGTATTTTGAAAGAGTAGATTGATGGAAAATATGTAGTTGAAAAAGAAGAAAAAGTTATTGATGTGATGAAAAATATTATTTTATTGAAAAATGTGTGATTGAAAATAAGAATGAGAATTTTAATGAAAATCAAACAGTTTTATCAATCTACTATTTCAAAAGAAATGCTCATTAAAGTTTGAACAAGGTGAAGTGACGAGTTCTGCGTGTGTTCTTTTTCAAACCGTCCAATCATACATTGACATGTATTCAACCGTTTTTTATTTTGTCATTGAGTTTGTCTGTGTAACAAAAACTCATTTCAAAATGTATCATACACAAAAAATGAAACTCAAACCGTGTTATCAGTTTTATTTTTTTATGTAAATTGAGCATTTTTATAATATATTTTGTAAAAGTTATTTTTTGAAAATTTAGTTATTAAATTACGTGTAAAATTATTTTATCGAGACAAAATACTATTAAAATGGATTTCTATAGATGACTTAGTCTCATAATGGTTAGTTTTTTTGATAAATAAATAGTAACATGTGCGTATAATTGTTTGAGTTGTACTACATGTACATAATAGATTCATATAATGGTTACATACATATAATATGGTGATATGTGATTGGGTCGTAATTTTTTCAACTAAGGTAAAAAAAAAAAAAAAGTGTGCATTCTCTTTAAGCTAACACGGGTATACACATTATTGTATGGTTTAGAAGATTTGGATTGGCGGATTGCTTTTATTATATGAAATTCAACGCATGGCAATGGGGAACGGACGCCCATTTTGTGTTCCACCCTATCGAGATTTTTGGTCCCCATGCCTCGTTTAAGACGAGACGATGTGGGATTGAGAACTCGTCTGTCATACTTATTGCCTATTCATACAATCCATTTTAATTTCAACCCCCCATCCCAACCCAACATCTTTATCGCACCTTGGTCCTCATTCGTCATCCAATCTTTCTAAGTTTTCATTGTTCTTTTGTTTACATTATTATATACTCTTCTTTTCCTTTTCCTTTTCCCTTTCCCTTTCATCTCCCTTTCATTTTCCTTTTCCTTTTTCTTTTCCTTTTCCATTTATTTACTTTGTTCTTTTTTTATAATAGCCTTTTCATAAAAAAAAAAAATCGACTATATTAATAGTCAAATAACTTTTTCTACTCAACGAGACTGCTCATACAACACTAATGGAATATTATGGAACAATATGTGTCATTTTAAAGATTACAGATCAAGTTGTTATAGAGGTCATATTTTGGAAAATGGTTGGGGTCACATGCTGGTGCAGGGCCGTGTGTTAGCCCTTGTAGGAGGAAGTCGTACTAGGGACAAATGATATTTGAAAATCGATACTGCAATTTAGGAGGGTTTAATTAGTTGGGGGTCATCATTCGGGATCATCCGAGATCGATGTTGGCGACTAGCTCTAAGCGAGCAGATTTTTATTTTTATTTTTTAAAATTTTTGTGATTCGAGATTCATTAAATCTATTGTTTAATGAGATTCCAATTTGCTAGAGACAATGGTTTTCAAGTGGCCGAGGTGGAGTCTAATGCTTAGAGAGCGGTTAAAAGTTTGACTCGCATTTACCCTTTAGCACCCAATGCTAGAATTTTGTAGGATATTATAGTACTGTTAGATGAAGTAAGCGTTAACTCTTTTAATTACATGTCTTGTGAGGAGAATAAAGTGATCCATCCGATTGCTTTCTTTGTTACTACGATCCAATTTCTTATAGCTGGGTCGATTTTATTTCATTTTTTGTTTCGTCTATCATTGCAGGAGATATTGGATAATAAAATTGGTTCTGATTTCTCTTAATAGAAAAATGGAAGATGATTGTGCATATAGAAAAGCTATTGTTGGATATTCTCTTATGAAGATCGTCCGTGATTAATAAGTACATATAAATTAAAGCGTAAAATAGAACAAAAAATAGCTTTCTTGTTTTTTTTTTTTTTTTCCTGTAGAAAATATTTACACATTTGTATTAGAAAAAATAACTCCTAAAGCTAAGAAAATATCCTCTAACCAAAGTACGAGTGGCCGCTTTTAAATAACCACAATACTACAATAGAGAATTAACTTTTAAAAGAAACCAAAGTTTCTCCTTTTAGGGCTTTTAGTCTTCGTGGGAGGAAAAGTCAAACGGTAATTTTTCATTGCTAAAAGCTGCAATTTTATTTTTCTAGTGGATTTCCTTCATGCTAGATGACAACCGAGGTGCTAAGATTCATAAATTTACGAATTGAGTCATAATAAAATCAACCTTTTGTTCAATGACACATAAAGTTGAACACTTATTAATTACTTTAGGTCCAAATAAATTAAGGGAAAAATTCATAATTACTTATTTCAAAACTAAAAGTTTCAAATTTCAAAAATAAGATAATAATCACACCTTATTTATGAAATAATTAATTAAAAATATATTTCATTAATTAAATATATTAAGATCACAATTATCAAATTAATTGGTCGCAGAACAAAATATTTTCGAGTCAGAAATCAAAAATTTTATAGGTTGCAAATTATTTATAGGTTACAGATCAAAAAATTTATAGGTCACAAATTTTTCTCGATCACAAATCACAATTTATTTATCGCAAAAAATCACAAAACTCTTCTAGGGATTATATTTCAGGAGTATGTCACACACCTTATATTATATGCTACTTTAGAGTCATCAAATTACCAAATAAATAAATAAATAAATAAATAATCATACACCAATATTTGATAAGATTGACTGGACGGACCAAAATTAAAGAAAGAAAAAAAAATCTAATAAAGTCATCGATAACACTGCATAACAAACACAATTCGTGAATTTTAACAAGACGAGATTCTCAGCACTATGCAACACAATTTGCCACTTTCTTGTTACTTTTGGAAATTAATTCCTCATAAAGCTCCTTTTTCGACCTTTTTTTGTTATTTCTGACTAAGTTTAGCGCAAGGGAATAAGAAGTAATTGCTTTATTTCCTTCTTCAAGGGTGCAAAGATAAACTTAATGCGAAAAAAGCAATTTATTCTTTTCTCAAGACACAAGTTATACAAAAGAAACAAACAAATTGACTAGAGCACTTTTGGTTTAGCTAAAATCTTTTCTTGTAAGAAACTTACTTGAGAGGTAAGAAGTTTTACAATAATTTCTTTTTTGTTATAATTGAACGTAAATTATTTATTTAACAGTAATATAAGTGTTATTTATTGCTTTCGAGATATGTAATTTTTTAACTTAAAATGTAAGAGAGAATTAACATAAATGAATGAGTTTGAAATTTTTTTTAAGTAACTTTTACATTTTTTATGCTTAGCAAAACGTGGGCCAAGCTTAAGATTTTACTTATAAATAAATGAGCAACTTTTAAAATAAATATATTTTTAGTTGAAAATAATTAATTAAGTGATTACACAATTAAACAAAAATATTTATTTTTGCACATTGTTACGCTTCCCACATTGCCGATCCACCAAAGCTCCTCTGCCGAAGCCACGTGACATCCCACATGGAGTGCATAGGACCTACCAAAGTTCGCTAAATTCGGAGCACCGAACCCTACTTTCATCGAAGCGGTTCCATGAGGATGTCTCTGTCGAAGCCCTTTTGTTGAAGTGGTGAGACTCAACGAAGTCAAATTCGAAGCCCTAACAAAGCCCATTTGTCGAAGTGGTGAGACTCAACGAAGTCAAATTCGAAGCCTTGCCGAAGCCTCCCTGTCGAAGTGGTGGGGAGCAACAGAGTCAAATCCAAAGCTCTACTGTGACAACCCACATTTGAAGATCCTGAATCTTGTTTGAATGATTGATTTGACTTTTGTAGTGAGTAATATGTCAAAATCCGGGCATCATAGGTTGTGGGGTGGCTGCCCTTTTTTAGAGTATTTAATGTGGCACGGGCTAGTTTGGTCAAAATTGATACATAGGATAAGATATTTCGATTAAGGAGATGAGGCAACATGTCCCCTCATCCACTTGTCACAATTTCACATGTAACACTATAAATATCTCCCCCTTTATTTCATTTGGGGATAATGCTAATACATCAACTATAAGTTATATATTCTCTTCTCTTGAGTTAAATCTTTTGTTGTTAAAGTTAGATGTTTGATCTTGATCTTTAGTCTGATTATTGTGGATCATTTCCTTATCGTGCAATTTCGCTCATATATTTTGTCGACGCCCGAACATATTTGTCTCGTGTTATAAGGCTTCCCATAATTCAAATCCAAAATATCGTCGACTAGTTCACACGCGTTGGAATTAGATTGCGTGGTCACGAGTGAGCCCGGTATCTGTTGTCCATGTTTACGGTACAAAAAACGAGATCAACATACATAAATTTGAATAAGGCTTATGGCCTAACGATGGACTCGTGGCTATGTATAGAGGATGGATAAATAATTTATTTTTTAAATTTATAAGTGACCTGACACTCATTAAGTATCTAATTCTAATTTTTTGTTTATTTAAGGTAGATCGTGAATTTGGATGAGAAATCATGCAATAACGCGAGGTCAAAAGAGGTTGAGAATATAGTTAATAAGATGAATGAGGAAACTTGGAAGAAGATGAGAAAACTCGATTTAGGAACCAAAATGAGAAGTTTGGGGACCAAAGTGGACGAGCTCAAAAGTTCAGGGACCAAAAAATTCAAGGACTTAACAAGAAAGCTAGAGCATGCAAGCACTAGACAGCGTCGAAATGTGGCCTAAAGAGTTTTAGACTTGTTTTAGTTTGGGGTTATCTTTAAGAGCATATTGGACAAATTCGGGACGACTTTTAAGATTTAACTAGATATGCGATCGGGATAAGGAGACAAAAATACCCGACGGAACGAAGAACGGGAATGATTACCCCGATTCGACTGACCCACATTCATCCCTAGTGGCATTCAAACTCAAGAGTCGAGACTCTATTCACAATTTTGTGCACGAAATCATTGTATTTTGATTACATATTAATAACAAAGCCCGCTTTTCTTCCTATATATTTAGTGAAACACAATGTAAAGTTATGAATGGGTGCTACAATCATTTTTATGTTCTTCATTTGACTAAACTCTCTCTCTATCTCTCTCTCTCCCTCCCTCCCTCCCTCCCTCCCTCTCTTACATTACATGTCTTCTACAAAAGAATAAAAAGTCAAATATACAATATTATCGAAATGTTAGTCTTATGGACTTTGGTTTGATTGAATAAGATAAAACAAAACTCCATTCTGAGAGCGAAGTCCCAATTATTAGTTATTTCGTTATTATTATTTGAAGTATTATGAGAAACGGGATGATAGCCTGAAAATTGTATTTATTGATGGGGGATAAATTCATCGTGCTGAGTTTGCATTTAATTTATTTAGTCCATTGGATTTATTATTCGATTTAAGTATAACCTTATTCAAGGATAAACATTTTATTTAATACTAGGTGCAAGCAACGTGCAATGCACGTTTGCTTAATTTATATTTAATAGTTTTGTTTAAGAATTAATTTGTTATTAATAGAGATGTAATTTTTTTGGTTAATTA
>CAIGRS010080319.1:0-26638 GCA_903798395.1 Fraxinus floribunda | reverse complement strand
ATGTAGTACATTTGTCAAGGTAACAGTTTTGCCGGAATTGAAGATGATATTTACATTTCCTTTTCCAAATACCTTGGATCGAACCTCATTACCCATCTGAATCTCTTGTTTTCCATCAATAAGTCTTGAATAAGAACTTATCATATGATACATGTACTGTTACACACGTATCACACCACCAACCGGGAACATTTCCTTTGATAGCATTGATTTCGCTTACGGTGGCCACAATGTTGACTTCTTTAATGGAGTTCACTTTTCTTTCGGAGTTGTTTCTTTTTCGGCATCGACATTCTTTCGCATAATGTCCAGGTTTTCCATACATGAAACAACCACCTTTGGTCTTCTTCTTGGAATTGTTAAAATTCCTTGAAGACTTTCTCTTGTTGGATTTAATAGAAGGCTCGGTCTTTTCCACGTCATTGGATTTTGAAGTGCATTCACAAGAATTATCATTCCTATCTCTAGTTCTCGACTTTTCCTCAATTTGAAGATATATTTACAATTGTTCCAAAGAATAATCTTCGGAACTATGCATTATTTCTTTCAGTATCAATCTTGACCACCTTCAACTTGTTGACAAGCACTTGCAATTCATGAATTTGGGGAAGAAGGGGGATATTTTCTAGAAATTTGAAATCGAAGTACCTTAAGATTAAAAATTTCTTAGTGTCTTCTTCTTCGACTTTATACTTACTCTCCAAACCATTCTAGATTTCCTTTGCCGATGTCGTGTTGGTGTAGAGATCATATAACTGGTCCGATAATGCATTCAGAATGTGACCGCGGCATATGAGTTCATTTTCTTGACGCTTTTGTCTTTTGGCCCTAACCGCATCGGTTTCTCTATTTTTTGGTTCCTGTAGTAGCATCAATTCTGGATCAAGTATGTAAAAAATCTTTAATGTTGTTAGTACAAACTTTAGTTTATCTTGCCATCTTGTGAAATTCGTTCCATCAAAGTTTCTAGCCGTACAAGGTCATGATTCATGAACTCGTTCGTCGCCATAGTGCTTTCGTTCTCCATCGCAATTTATAGTTTGAGAATGTTGGGAAGTTTGGTGACATCCACTTGAGGGATCAGAGAACAAAGCAACAAATCAAAATTAGAAAAATGAAGATTACCAATGAAGGCAACGAACCAAACCACAAACCAGGAAATGGATTTGAAAATGAACATCGATGGCTTAAATACGATATCGCTGTCTTCAAACTATATTTGCCCCCTCTTGGATTGAAATAATGCTTGTAGGGATTAAGACAGATGGTTTGCATGATTTAAACAAGCATTGTAAAGGATTAACACTCAAACAATAAGTCTAATCCTCCAAAACTCAAGAACACTAAAGAAAAATTTTGGATATGAAAAAGAAATTATAGATTTCTATGTTTTGGAATGATTTCTTTTCTCAAAATGTGGCTATAGTTTTTTGTATGTTTTCAATAATGTTTTATTGCTCACAAACCACCTATATATAGCCTAGAAACAATGTCATACGATGTGGTAACAAAAAACTCTCCAAAAGCCACCAAAACTTGAATCAAACGATTAAATAACGGCCACCTTTTTCTTCTATGCGATCGCATAGGCTAATCCTATGCTACCACATAATTGATTTCATACCGAGTCGCATAGTTCAACTATGTGGCTCCAAATTTCATTTCCACTCTACGTCATTCCACATCCAAATTTTATTAATTTTGAACAACATTTCAACAGATAACATCCACTATTTTATACTAGATGTGAATCTTTTTGCTATTTTTCATATTAAGATTGTGTAAAACCAAGCTTAAATTGAGTTTTCCAAAAAAAAACCAAGAACTTTATATTTTTATAAAATCTACCTAAAAAAATTAAAAGTAGAATTGAACTCAAACACCACCCAAATGATGGTTTCATGGCTTCAAGAACAGTTTGTTGGTGAAAAAATATCTCAATGTAAAAGGATATTTTTTATCCATGATCTCCAAACTAAGAGTTCATGCCATATATTCATTCATCTTATAGAACAAACCACTATGGAATCAGAAGGGGATACCATTTCTTGTGCTTTAAAGGTGGTAACACATTACTGTAAATACGAGCAAAAATTGTATGGGCTTTGAGAATAATAATGCAGAATCTAACCTTAATGAGATTCATCTACATGCTCTGATTCAAGCATCATACCAACTTCAACCAGGATTCTTTTTTAATCTTCTCATCTGCCATCAGCTTCCTTACCAGAGCTGATTGCTCCTGATTACCAGTTGAGGCCAATATGCTAGATAACTGTACAAGAACACCTCAGTTCTTAGAATCAAGTTATATAATCTGTTGGCCACTTTCTTAGCAAGTGATGTATCTCCAATGCCTAGGCACCCTCTTAGAATTGATGACTACATGCTTGTACCTGCTTTCAGAGGCTGTGATCAATAAGATTTATAGCTTCTTGAAGACAACTAGCCCCTGCAAATAGATCAATCATGCAAGAGTAGTGTTCAATGCCAGAATCATTATGATAGTCGTGTTTCAATGCCATAGTAGTGTAAACAGATCAATCATGCAAGAGTAGTGTTCAATGCTAGAATCATTATGTTAGTCATGTTTCATTGTGTGAAAATACTTTTCCCATCTTCTACCAGTCCACAATGATCACATGCAAACAAAACTGCAGTAAATGTGATGTTAGTGGGTAAAACTCCCAAGCACCTCATTTCACTAAATAGACTCAATGCCTCAATTCTATAACCACTTATAACATTACCATCAACATAGGATTCCATAAAACCTCTTCAAGTTTTACGACTTGGTCGAACAGTTTTCGACAGTTCGACATTACCAAACTTGTAGTAAAAGTCAATAAGGAAGGTAGCAATGACTTGATCAAAGTCAAGGCCAATTATAGTAGCTCTAGCAAACACTTGTTCCCAAAGTTCAAGAAATGCAATGCTGGCACATCACTGATCACACTGGCAAGGCTGAATTTGTCCATTCTTGTGTTCTGCTTATTCATCTTTGCAGAAGAGATCTAATGCTTCGATTGGAAGTCCATCTTGATAGACTCACAATCATAGCGTTCCATGAAATCAAGTTTTTTAATGCCATACTATTAATGATGCATTTTGCTTCTTCAATTCTCCCACAGGTCAAATAAATAGTGATCATGGAATTAAGCAAAACAATGTCATAAATTTTAAGGCCACTGAATAAATTGCAAGCACCATTAGAACTTCTATATTTGGCATATGCATCCATAAGAGCATTGGCTACAACAATGTCAAACATAATTCCCAACTTATTTACATGTTCTTGCAATTGCATGCCATTTTTCAGAATGCCTATACTACTGCAGGTACTCAAAATGCTAGATAGGGTAGACGTGTCTCCCATTACACCCTCATTGTGCAACTTATCAAATTATAATATAGCTTCCATCGGATCATCATTGGCAATGTATCCTGCAATAATAATGTTGGTCTCAGAATCAAGATTTGTATATCAAAAATGTTTGCAGTGTAAAATTGTAGAAAAATGAAAGAACACACAGATTTTTCGCCCTTTAGGTCCCGAATGTTCAGCCAAAGGCCTACTCACCCATTAAGCATCTACAAAGTAGATTATGCTCGAATCTACTAAGAACCACAAAATATAGTACAAAAATGTATGAAGAAATATTTCTTCACTTAAAGTTTCCTTTTGCCTATCTCACAAATCTCTCTTCTCACAATCTCTAAAGTGTACACCAAATACAATAAAAAATTACCACTAAGATATTACAGAGATCAAACCAGAAAAACCACAAAAAGATGAAGATATCTAAACACTCAGAAAGAGAAGACGAAGTAAACCATAGAATATGTACACTACAGTACAATGAAGAGTCGAAAAGAAAGTTATAAAAACCACCCTCAAAGCATCTCATACAATGGTCATGAGTATGCCAAATGTAAGGCCAAGATCAACCAATCCACTTAAGGCATAAAACGAGTTTCGAAAAGCGTGTTTCATCAAAGTAAGAATAATCTGGTGGCCAAACACAGCAAAGCCCAATTGATAAATGAAGAGGCCCAATACCAAGAATAGAGAGGCATACCACAACAATCTCCACCTTGCTAATCTGTTCTTGTTCTTTTGTGGAATCAAAGCATAACTTAACTTGTTTCATTTGCTCTAAAGTACTTGTAAAAAGAAAAACAATCAGTTTGTATTAAAAACTAAATAAAAGCAGATTTAGAATCTTACTGAATCCATTACCTTTAGGATATGTTCAAAATTTTCAAACGGTTTCTAAATTTGTTTATAAGTAATACCTTGGTACCAATGTTAGAAGGATTAAACTCAGTTGGGATTTTAACCAGATTAATCAAACCCTTTTCAACCATATTTCTGATAAAGTAAAATTTAATGTCAACATGTTTAGTCCTATCATGCTATACAGAATTTTTACTCTAGTGGATAGAACTTTGATTATCTGTATAGATCCTAACTACTTTATTTATGAAACCAATTTCATTCAAAAAACCCCTTAACCACAGTTCCTATTTAACAACATCACAAGCTGCAATGTATTGAGCTTCCGTGGAGGATAATGCTACAAGTTTTTGCAATTGGGATTTTCAACTACACAACCATCACAAAGAGTAAAATCATAAGAAGAGGTTGATTTTCTTTTATCTAAGTCACCTACAAAAGTCAGAATTAGTGTATCCTTTCAGGATAACACATTCATTACATTTTTGAAATCTTAAACCCGATTCAGTTGAACCCTTTAGATATCTTATCATCCATTTAATAGCTAACTAATGTGTTTCACTTGGATTAGCCATAAATCTACTAAGGATACTTATACCATGAGCTAAGTCAGGTCTGGTGCAAATCATAAGGTACATAATAGAGCCAACAGCCTTTGCATAAGGCATTTTACTCATCCTATCATATTCTTCATCAGTTTTAGGAGACTGTTCACTAAAAAGTTTGAAATGATTTGCAATAGGCAAAGTCACAGATTTACATTCAGTCATAGCAAACTTTTCAAGTATTTTATTTACATAAGAGTTTTGATTTTCATACAAAACACAATTTTTTCTATCTCTTCTTATCTCCATGCCTAAAGTTCTTTTAGCTTATCCTTATTCTTTCATTTTAAATTCAACTTTAAGTTTTTCTTTAACAAAATCAATTTCAGATCTAGTATGGAAAGCAAGAAGAATATCATCAACATATAATACTAGATAAATAGATTCAAATCATCCTGACCCTTTGAAGAAGAAACAGGAATCAAAATCACTCTTAAGGAAACCTAGATTCTAAACATATGAGTAGAATTTCTTATTCCATTGCGTTGGTGCCTGTTTCAAGCCATAAATAGTTTTCTTTAGCAAACAGACCTGATCTGATTTTGAGTTAAGTTCAAAGCCTTTTGGTTGATACATATAAATGGTTTCTTCAAGATCACTATTTAGAAAGGCAATCTTAACACCAATCTGGTCTAATTCCCAGTTGGAATAAGCTGTTAAGGCAAGCAGAATTCTGATAGATGTGTATTTTACAACGGGTGAGAAAATTTCATTATAGTCAATACACTTTCTTTGTGTAAAGCCTTTCTCCACAAGTATGGCCTTATATCTTTTACACAATGAATTTGATTCACCCTCTTTAATTTTATAAACCCACTTGCAATCAACAATCTTTTGGTGTTTGGGTTTATCAACAAGAATCCATGTCTTATTTTTAATTAGAGAGTCAATTTCTTCTTGCATGGCTGCCAACTAAAGTTCAGATTCTTTACTATTAATAGCTTCTTCAAAAGTTGTATGTTCAGAATTAACAGATTCAAGTTCAGAGTAGAAGGTCACAAATTCATCAATGTAAATTATGGTAGAGGGAAACCTATTCCTTCTATCCTTATCTCTGGCCAACTGATAGTTTTCAAGAGCAGTATCCTGAAATTGATCTTCAGTATCAGACTCATTTTGAGGCCGATATATCTCAGATTGGGCAGTCTCCACCTCAGTTAAATTATCAGGTTCAGTAAGATCATATTATTGATTGTCCAGGATAGTTTCTTTAACATGAGTAGCATGATCAGTGATTTGATTTGAGGAGTTTTTACAAAGAAACTGATTTTCATCAAAAACCACATTGCTACTAATGATAACTCTAAACCTATCTTTTTCCTTTTACCCAAAGTCTATAACTCTTAGTTTCTTCTCCATAACCCAGATAAACACATTTTTGAGTTCTAGGTTCAAGTTTGCCTACATCTTGATGAGAATAGGCAGCATAACCAAACACCCTAAGTTTAAAATAGTTTGGAGACTTTCCAGACTATAAGTGCTCAGGGATTTGAAAATCAATAGCACTTGAAGGAAGTCTGTTGATCAGATAAGAGGCAATTTTTAGGGCTTTTCCCCAAATTTTTTTTGGAAGGCTAGAACTCAGTAACATGCATCTCACCTTCTCTAATAAGGTTCTATTCATTCTTTCAGCAATACCATTTTATTGAGAAGTGTAAGTTACTGTTCTATGCCTTAGAATTACAAATTCTTTAAAAAAAGTGTCAAATTCAAAGTTACAGAATTCCAGACCATTATATGTCATAAGTTCTTTGACCTTTTTATTTGCCTGATTTTCAATCATTAGTTTTCATTGTTTGAAATTTTGAAAAACATTAGATTTATTCTTCAAAAGAAAAGTCCAAGTTTTTCTTGAGATATCATCTACTATTAATAAGTAAAATCTAAATCCACTTAAAATATTCACAGATGCAGGACCCCACAGGTCTACATGTAAATACTCAAGTATTGAAGTGGATTTATGAATTCCAGTTTTGAAAAGCAATTTGTTTTTTTTTTCCAATGACACAATCTTCACAAAATTTTAACCTTTCAATATTATCATTTCCAAAACATTTCAATTTATTTAGAATCATTAATCAATTTTCACTAATATGACCAAGTCTCATGTACCAAATTAGGGCTTTATCATCATGAGATTTCACAGTTGCAGAACTGTTTCCAACTAATGGTTCAGCTTCCCATTAGATCTAGGAGAAGAAATTATTTCTTTTGAGTTAAAGCTTATTTTGGTAAGCCCTTTATGAATTTAGATTTCATATTCATCATCCAGTTGTCCCAAAGAAATCAAGTTTCTTTGAAGATTAGGGACATATATGGTCTGAAACAATTCAAAGGTATGATTATTTTCTAATATGAGCTTAAGGTTTCCAATATCTTTTATCTAACAGGTCATATTATTTCCCATTTGAACTTGACCACCACTCAGATTAGAAAAATTAGTGAACCATTCTCTAATGGGACACATATGGAAGAAACAACTAGAATCAAGAACCCAGTCATTTAGATTTCGTTTAGTTGTAATAACAAGGATAACTCCCAGTATTTCATATTCATTACTGTAGACAATATATGTAGACCCGTCTGTATTGAGTTTTCCATTCATATCAGATATTTTCTTAAAGCAATCTTTTATGAGATGTCCTGTTTTACCACAATAATAAAATTTTCTGACTTGCAGCTTAGGTTTTGGTTGGTTCTTGTTCTGATTCCTGGACTTTGGAAATTGAGGGTTTCCTTTCTTATGAGAATTAAATTACGTTGATTCCCCCTTTTGTTCTGATTCATCTTTTTCCTAACATGCAAACCTTCTCCAAATTTAGAGTCCTTGAATTTAATTTTTAGTTCAAGTTCTCTATTTCTTAAAGATGATATAACAATATCAACATTAAGATCAGTTCTCCCATACCCTAAGGCATTTCTCAGTTAACTGTATTTATCACCCTATGCATTCAACAAAGCAACAATTTAGTGATCTTTGGATACTTTTTCATCACAATCAGTTAATTCTTGAACCAGTCTAGTGAATTTGTCAATATTTTCTTCTAAACTGGAAAAGGGATTAAATCTAAAATTGTAGAACTATCTAAGAAGATAGCATTTGTTGGGCATCGTTTTAGTTAGATAGAGAGATTCTAGCTTGGTTAAAAGACCTTGTGTATTAGTAGTTTCACCAACCTTTCTAATAACAGTATCAGATAGATGAAGAAATATTGAACTCCAAGCAATCTCATCTAACTCCTGTCTCCTATAAGCACTAAATTTAGTACCCCAAGTCCCATCAATGGCAGCAATACGCCTTTGTTGTAATAACAGAGCCCTCATTTTCTGATGCCACAGACTAAAGTTTCATGTCCCTCTCCAAATTTCTACTTCAAATTTATGTGCAGTGGTTATAATAGCAAATAAACTCACAGACTCAAGCTTATACACCACACAGAGTATAAAATATATAGACAATTTGAAAGAAAGGTAAAACTCAAATATTACTGACATTATATCAAGGTAAACAACTAATCAACAAGTGCAATTTTATCAAGTTAAACCATCAATTTGACATGTTTAAGGAGTATAATCCTTAATTCCCCTACTCCCTCAAATTCCCAGATCCTCGAATGAAATCTTAGACGAAGGAAAGCAGAGGAGAATCACTTACCTTAATAATTTAATCAAATATAGAGAAAGAACAATTTAATAGTTGACTGAAAAATAAGAAAGGTACGGAGAATTATACCAGAGCCGAAACCTTAATGCTTCAAAGAAGAAGTATTGTAAGAAATACAAGAACCGGTTCAATTGTTCACAATATTGCACAAAGTGCCAACGAGTCACATCAGCTCGGTGTGACCAGTAGTGAGTCAAGAAAACCAACAGGAATTGGGGTGAGTCAGATCGACTCACTGTCGCTCAGAACGAGTTCTCAAGGGACCACAACTCAATAGCGAGTCAAAAAACCAAAGCACCAAGAATTCAATGAAAAATTCAAGATTCTTACATATCAGTAACAAACTAGTTCATTTTTCACAAAGAACACCATCGATTCAAAAAAATTTGATAATCAGACACTAAGAATATCAAGAAATTTAAAAACAAGGATCCAATCAAGAATTTGATCGAAAAAAAATCGCAACCAAAAACTTGAGAAAACACAATTTGTTTTCAAGAAAAATCAAGGGTTTTAAAAATGTTCAGATCTGCAATTTAGTTTTAACCTTAACCCTTTTTCAAAAGAGTGCTCTGATACCACTTGTTGGTCTCAGAAGTGAAATTGCATAAAAATGAAATAACACACGGATTTTTTGCCCTTTAGGGCCTGGATATTTAGCCAAAGGCATACTCACCCATTGAGCATTTACAAAGTAGATTATGCTCGAATCTACTAAGAACCACAAAGTATAGTACAGAAATGTACACTTAAAGTTTCGTTTCGCCTCTCTCATAAATCTATCTTCTCACAATCTCTAAATTGTACACCAAATACAATAAAAAAATACGACTAAGATATTGGAGAGATCAAACCGGAAAAATCACAAGAAGATAAAGGGATCTAAACACTCAGAAAGAGAAGACGAAGTAAACCCTAGAATATGCACACTGCAATACAATGGAGAATCTAGAAGAAGGTTATAAAAACCACCCTTAAAGTATGTCATCCAATGGTCATGAGTATGCCAAATGCAAGGCCAAGATCAACCAATCCACTTAAGGCATAAAACGCATTTCGAAAAACTTGTTTCATCAAAGTAAGCATAACCCGGTGGCAAAACATAGCAAAGCCCAATTGATAAATGAAGAGGCCCAATACCAAGAATAGAGAGGCAGTCAACAAGGAATAGAATTCCATATCACAACACAAGGATTAGTCACGAGTTCAAATATTCTTCTTGCTTCATACATTCTACTGCAATTTGCAAACCTAGAAATCAAAGCGGACAAAGAGTAATCCTTGGGATCCTTCATTGTATTTAATACACCACTTGTAGTATCCAAATCACTGCATTTGTTGGAAATTGATTTAGAAGATTGAAATTTTAGTTAAATGTCAAAACCAAAAATTTGAAAAAGTGACTTTTGTGTCAACTTCGACCAAATATTCGGACTTGGTCCGATGGTCAAATTATAAATGTAAATAGACCAACTTATTCTACTNGTCGCACGAACTCCATTTTTAGAGTTTGCATTCATTTGCATTTTTTGTACATATCGTAGAATTTTCATTCATGTGGGGAATTGTTGGAAATTAGTTTTGAAATATTGAAATTTGGTTAAGTGATAAAACCAAAACATGGAAAAAATGACTTTCGTGTCAACTTCAGCCAAATATTTGGACTTGATCCGATGGTCAAATTACATAAGTAAATAGACCAACTTATTCTACTCGTTGAGTAGATCGTCGTGGTATATTTGGAATCTCAAAATCAATTCTGAATGAATGAGAGATTGCGGTCCAAAACTGAGAAGAAAATAGAGAAAATTGCCAGAATTTTGCCTAAGTGTGTCACTCGCCTGACGCTGGACCATCGCTCAAGCGAAAGGTAAGCGATGAAATCACTATTTTTATCGCTCAATGAAGCAATGATGAAAGGCTAGCGATAGTGAATGGTGCGACCTTTAACAATAGATTTTGAGTTTGGGGCGCAACACTTCATTCACAACCCATCATCTTCTATATATAGGACCACTTGGACGTCCATTAGGCATCCCATACCATATTTTCATTGAGTATTGCATAAGAATTCTTGCAAATCACTTCCAAATTCATTCAAAACCCTTTTTTTCTTTGTAGAGAGAAACTCCGTTGAAAGTTCATCGTAACTTATGGTTTGAAGTGCTTCTACCAGATGTTGAATCCGTTATATTTTGGGAGACAAGTGCCGTGAACCGTGAGCGCGGGGCAAAAAAATTTTAAGGTAAGAGTGAAAATCACTTGTCTCGAATTGTTCTTCTTCTTTATTTCTTGGCTGCCCTTTATTTTCATTTGTAGTTTTCATGCTACATTTCCAATCACCTTGTTATATTGTTTAGTCATGCTCCTGCAGATTAGACTTTGGTTTTTGTTTGTTCAATATATAACAACCCTTTCACCCACACTTATATTTAGCCAGCGTTGCCAACAATCTTAAGACAAAATACTTGTGTCTGTGGTTTTTGTTAATCTTTTCTCTTCATCTTTTAGAATACACATTCATGAGATATTCACTTCTTTTGATTTATTTGCGTTGAACTTCTATTTGTGTAATAGAAATGGCCACCATTGAGGCTACTTCGAGTCAAAATGTTTTAAACAATGTGGTTCCGTCATTGGCTATACCACTTCAAAATACTGCAATCCCACATGGGGAAAAACTAGAAAAGTTTGGAGGCATGGACTTCAAAGGATGGCAACAAAAGATGTTGTTCTATTTTACTACTTTAAACTTGAAAAAGTTTCTGTAGAAGACTGGACCAACGGTACAAGAAAGAAACAATAATTGTGAATCGATTATTACTTCGGATGCACAGAAGCACTCGGACTTTTTGTGCAAAAATTATATCCTAAATGAATTGGACAACACAATATATGGAGTGTATAGTTCGAATAATTCAGCCAAGGAACTGTAGGATTTTTTGGAGAATAAATACAAGACCGAGGATGACGGAACTAAAAAGTTCATAGTAGGCAAATTTTTGGACAACAAGATGGTGGATTCCGAAATGGTGATTAGTCAAGTGTAAGAACTTCAAGTTTTGTTACATGATATTCATGCCAAGAAGATGGAATTGAGCGAATCATCGAAAAGTTCCCTCCTATGTAGAGAGACTTCAAAAACTACCTTAAGTATAAATGTGAAGAAATGAACTTGGAAGAATTGATTGTCCGCTTGAGGATCGAAAAAGACACTAGAAAATCTGATAGAATGCATATTTTTCAACTTGGAGCGAACTTTGTTGAAACCAACTTGAAGGCTGTCAACAAGAAGCGAAAGTTATCCGGTGAGACACCACGAAGAGACAACTCCAAGAAGGTTAAAAAGTTCAAAGGGAACTGCTACAATTATGGAAAGGTCAAACATCGCTCAAGCGAATGTCGAACACCAAAGAAGAATGGATATGCTAACATGGTTGAAAGAGAGACATTTTTCTGAAGGGATGTAACAGATGAATTTATTTGCAATTGTTTCTGAGTGCAACCACGTTGGAAACTCAAGAGAATGGTGGGTTGACACTGGTACTACCTGTCATGTGTGTGCAAATAAGGCGATGTTCTTCAACTATCAAAAATTGGATAGAGAACAACTTTTCATGGGAAACTCTACTAGTTCCAAAGTTGAAGGACAAGGGAATGTTACTTTAAAGATGACATCCGACAAAAAACTCGTCCTCAACAACGTCTTACATGTGACGAACATACGGAAGAATCTAGTGTCCAGGTCTCTACTTAGTACAAATGGTTTTAAACTTGTATTTGCATTCGATAAATGTGTACTCACTAAGAATGAGATGTATGTGGGAAAGGGATACATGTGTGATGGGATGTTCAAAATGAATGTTCTTACTATTGTACCAAGGTAAAGCATTATAAAACTTTAAATTCCATTTATATGCTTGCGTTGTCTTGTTTGTGGCATACTTAATTAGGACATGTGAATTACAAATTTTTGTTTAAATTTATAGATCAAATTTTAATTTCGACGCTTAAGATTGATCCTAATCATAAATGCGAAATGTGTGTTGAAGCAAAATTGGCTAAAACACCGTTCCACTCTTTTCAAAGGAACACTACACCTTTAGAATTAATACATAGTGACATTTGTAATTTGAAATATGTTCAAACTAAAGGTGATAAGAAATACTTTGTTACTTTCATTGATGATTGTACAATGTATTGTTATGTCTTTCTTTTAAGAAGTAAAGATGAGGCGTTGGATGTCTTTAAATGTTATAAGGCAGAAGTAGAAACTTACCTTGGTAAATGAATAATATTCGTAGTAACGGAGGAGGTGAATACCAGGCACCGTTTGAAGAATTCTGTTTCGAACATGGAATTATTCATTAAACAATAGCATCATACTCTCCTCAATCTAATGTTGTTGTTGAACGCAAAAACCTAACTCTTATCTTTTACTACTTGCAGTACAACAACAGTTTGAGGTTGCCTCAAAACTTGTAGGGGTAAGCTATGTTAAAGGTAAATAGTATTCTTAACAGGATACCCTTTAAGAAAATGAAAGAGACTTTATATTAATTATAGAAAGGTCATCATCCTTCCTACCAACACTTGAAAGTGTGGGGGTGTTTGGATAAGGTTGAAATCCCTAAGCTTAAGTAAGTGAAGATTGGTCCTAAAATAATTGATTGCATATTTATTAGTTACGCCAATAATAGTAGTGCATATCGATTTCATATACACAAATCTGAAATTCAAGATATACATGAGGGAACTATAATTGAATCGAAAAATACATCATTTTTCGAGAATGTTTTTCCATGTGAAAACAAGGAAAATGTAAGTTCAAATAAAAGAACTTATGATACTACAAATGGTATTTCAAATGAGGAAGAACCAAGGCGTAGTAAAAGGACGAGAATATCAACTTCATTTGGCCTAGATTTTCTAACATATATGGTAGAAAATGATCTAAAGACTTTCGATGAAACCATGTCTACACTGGAAGCACTGCATTGGAAAGAAGCTATCAATAGTAAGATAAATTCGATAATACAAAATCATATTTGGGAGTTGGTTGATTTACCTCCCGAAAATAAGCTATTAGGGTGTAAATAAATTTTTAAGAAGAAACTTAAACCGGATGGATCCATTGATAAATATAAGGCTAGATTGGTTGCCAAAGGATATGGACAAAAGGAGAGACTTGACTTCTTTGATACCTACTCATATGTGACTAGAATCACTTCGATACGATTGTTAATTGCGATTGTAGCAATACACAATCTTGACATTCATCAAATTGATGTGAAAACGACATTCTTGAATGGTGAGTTAGAAGAAAAGATATACATGGAATAACATGAAAGGTTTATCTTTCCTAATCACAAACACAAGGTTTGTAAACTCGTTAAATCCTTGTATGGATTGAAACACACTCCTAAACAATAGCACCAAAATTTTGACAAAATGATGTTGTCAAACGGATTCAAGATAAACGAATGTGACAAGTGTGTATACATTAAACATATACCAAATGCCTATGTGATTATGTGTCTATATGTAGATGATATGTTGATAATGACAAATAGTCACGAACTAATGCAAACACCAAGAGAATGTTAAGGAAGCATTTTGATATGAAAGATATACGTGTCGCTAATGTGATACTAGGGATTAAGATATCTAGAACACCAAAAGAAATCATACTTTCCCAATTTTATTACATTAAGAGTATACTGAAGAAGTATAATATACTAGAAGAAAGTCCTGCGAAAAACCCTATTGACCCAAGTTTACACTTAGTCAAAAATATAGATGAATGTGTGTCATAACTAAAGTATTCACAGGTTATAGGCAGTCTAATGTATATTACGAACTGCACATGACTGGATATAGCATATATTGTGAATAAACTTAGTAGATTCACAAGTAATCCAAGCTATTATCATTGGAAGACTTTAACAAGGGTTCTTAGGTACTTAAAGTATACATTAACCTATGGATTACATTTCACAAAATATCGTGCGGTATTGGAAGGATATTGTGATGTAAATTGGATATCCGATATGAAGGATTCCAAGTCTACTAGTGGTTATGTATTTACCATTGGTGGAGTTGATGTATCATGGAAATTTACAAAGCAAACATGTATAGCTTGATCAAAAATTGAGTCAGAGTTCATTGCTTTGGATAAAGCAGGAGAAGAGGTAGAATGACTTCTTGATTTTTTGAAAGATATTCCATGTTGGCCCAAGCTAGTACCTGCAATAAGTATATATTGTGATAGTCAATAGGCTATTGAAAGGGCTCGAAGTAACATGTATAATGATAAGTCTAGACATATACGTCACAGATATAATACCATTAAGCAACTATTCTCTAATGACATCATCTCCATAGATCATGTGAAATCAAAAGAGAACATTGCGGATCCACTTATGAAATGTTTGGCTAGAGATAAAATACGTTTCCTATCAAAAGGAATGAGATTAAAGCCTACTATGTAATGATCTTTGTAATGGTAACCCTACCTTGTTGACTGGAGATCTCAAGATCTTGGTACAAAGGGACAACTAAGTTATGAAAATTCAATGAAACACTTAGGAAATTATTTCATAATTCATTCATATAATATTAAAGTGCTTTCTGCATAAAGATTAGAGGTTAGGTACTCTTTTAATGATTCATATATCTTGATTAAATCAAGTGGAGTAAGGCAGAATACTCTTAATAGGAGGTCACATATGTAAGTGTGAAGTGAGGTCGCTTCAATGAGAATTGCTCGAGACTACAATTCTCTAAACACTTATGAAACTCAATGGTGGTTCAAGGCCAAAATAAACCAAGTCATGAGAACTGTGAACGGATTAGGGAAGACATCGTGTCGAAACCAAAATCTTGGAAGAGTGACTTTCGTGTCAATTTCAACCAAATTTTTGGAATTGGTTCGATGATCAAATTATAAATATAAATAGACCAACTTGTTCAACTCGTCGAGTAGATCGTCGTGATATATTTGGGATCTCAAAAATAATTCCGAATGAATGAGAAATTGCGGTCCAAAGTTGGAAAAAAAATAAAGGAAACTGTCGAAATTTTGCCTAAGTGTATCGCTCGCCTGATGATGGACTGTCGCTCAAGCGACAGGCTAGTGACAAAGTCATTGTTTTTATCGCTCGAGTAAGGCAATTGTGAGAGCTAGCGATAGTAAATAGTGCGATATATGGCAAAAGTTGCTGAGTTTGGGGCGCACCACTTCATTCACAACCCATTATCCTCTATACATAAGACCTTTTGGACGTCCATTAGGCATTACATACTATATTTTCATTGAGCATTGCATAAAAACTCTTGCAAATCACTTCCAAATTCATTCAAAATCGTTTTCTTCTTTGTAGAGAGAAACTCCGTCGAAAGTTCACCGTAACTTGTGCTTTGAAGTGCTTATATCACAAGCTGAATCCGTTGTATCTTGGGAGACAAGTGCCATGAGCACCGTTGCGGGTCAATTTTGTCTTGAAGAAATAGTGAAAATCAATTGTCTCGGATCGTTCTTCTTCTTCTTCTTCTTTATTTCTTAGTTGCCCTTTGTTTTCATTTGTAGTTTCATACTACATTTTCAATCACCTTGTTATATTGTTTAGACATGCTCCCGTAGATTAAACTTTGTTTTCTGTTGGTTCAATATACAAAAAACATTTCACTCACACTTTTATTTAGCCCACATCGCCAACAACACTTCCCATACATATTCATAAGTGAACTTCCCAAAACTAAATCAAATCAAATTTCCATACCATCAACAATCATCCTACCATGAACTTGTTTTCCCCATCCAAAACTTCCCAAATCTGCGCATGCTCCATCAACTCTGGTCAAAATGATCATATCCAAACTCTAAACACTAAGCATTTGCCCAATTTCCAAGTTCAAGAGATCCTTAAAAAGCCACAAAGTCATTCGCTAATGACCAATTTTCACATAACCATGAATCATTGTATTCTATGCAATCCCATTCTTCCTCGGCATCTCATCAAACAATCTACGTACAACATCCGACTTCCCAACTTTTGCAAAGCCCGAAATAACTACATTCCAAGAATATTCATTCTTGTTAGGCATTGACAAAACAAATTCTATAAATCACTCTTGTCACCAGATTTTGTGTTAAGACTTGAGGTTCCATCTTAAAAGATCAACATTGTTAAAAAGAGTAGTCAAAATTCTTTTAAGTTGATCTATGCTTTCATCTTTATTCGATGTAGGATTTTATTTCTTAATATGTCCCTACAAGATTGTGGTTTCGGCAAACCAATTTTGAAATTCGTGTGCTCATTTTTTTTAGTTTTGATCAAATCGAATTGTTCGTTAAAGTTTAATGGGCTATGATATCATGTTAAGATTTGGGAATCCATCTTAAAAGGTCAATCTTGTTAAGAGGAGTAGCACATGTCCATATAAGTTGGTCTTTGTTTTCATTTTTATTCAATATGAAATTTTATCCCTTAACATTTTGCGCATCCTTCAAGAACGGTGTTCCTAATGAACTAATTTTTGCGTCATTTCATCGAACATCTTTCGGGCACACGATATTTCCTCGGATCTTATGTACATTAGCAACACGCGATTAGCGATGGTAAGACTGGAAAAGGGGACATCCCTTCTTAGGAAAAGGAGGTGTAGTTGTACCCCTTGTGGAATGGATTTGTGGGTGTTGAATGTATTAAATAAACATGCATAGGAATGCAAGTTCTGGAGGTCCCATTGTAAACTAATGATTCTAACGGCTAACGTATTTTCATTTATTAGGCGGCTTGTCCAATCATAAAAAGTTAACTTAATCCATGTTTGACAATCATTATTTGGGCAAAATCGAGCTTTGAATAGTGATTTTTTGAAAATGTGTGGTTAAAGAGTATGGTAAAATTTTGGATTTACGTTCAGAATATTTTATTGTGTGAATGTGTGGTTAAAAATGATCTTACTACATGTATATCAAGATTTATATAATGAATTACGTAATATCACATGTCACTCTACAATTTACCAATTTAAAATGTAATCAACTTTTTCATCAAGTCTTTTTCTTCCACACCATATTATGTAATTCATTATGTACACTTTTTATGTACTATTAAGAAGATTCGATTGAAAATGAGTACGTAGAATTTTTTTTTTTTTGAAATAATGATTGTCAAACAGGGCTTATATTCCCTTAATCCCATGACTATAGATTTGCATTCCCTTTTCATATATCCCAAATCATAAACAGCTTTTTTAATTTAGTTGATTTCATAATTTTCTTCCTATTTAAAAAATCATATTTTCACCATGAAGAGTGACCTATAATTTGATTCCAATAAAAAAGGAAAACAAGCATATTTTCATGGGATGAAAGGAATATAAATTACTCCTAACTAAACCAATATTTATTGTAGGGGTATATTAGGAAAAATATACAATTCTATTAATTATATAAAGTTATTTAACTGGCATTAATAAATAAAGTAGAGTAGAAAAAATTAGCAGTTATCCAGACATAGTTAAAAATATTTTAACTAAGAGTCAACGTTAAATGTTACTTTTAAAGAAAATTGATTTATAAGTATTTAGGACAGAGACGGACGATGATACAAAATTGATAGGTTGAAGATTGTGTTCATTTCGAAACGAGATTTCTACAAAGTCTATAGGTTGAAAACAAATGTTGCAATTTTTTCCATTTTTTAAGCTTAGCCAAAATCGTTTATTCTTACGAATATATTATTCTATAATATCAAATTGAAAATAAGTATAAGTCCATTACTTGTGAAGCACACAAATATGAGAGTTGACTAATCTAATTAATGCACATCTGCAATGCACACGGGTGTGATTATGTAACCAAGTTTGTCCTTACTTCGACCAAATTATTGCAAATACAAGCTTACATAAAATAATAATTAAAGATGGAATTTGGGGTTATTTTTATGCTAAATCAATTAATCGAGACGTCAATCGTGATTTTCATTTCAATAGGTGCGATTTTTAATCATCAATCATAACAACTAAACTGACACGAAAATTCGAAAATGCACACATTAATCTAATGAGTTTCGAGCGTTACTACTTTAGCGTACTTATATAGATATCAAAGCCTACAATTTACTCATTTTCATAATAATGGACAAAAATATTTTAAAAGCAAGAAAAGAGAACAAACCCTAATAGCATTTTTGGTATAGTTCGCGAGCATAATTTTGAGAATTTTAGCTCTATTGACTGGGTTAAGATTAGAATACTCACTCTTAACGTATAGAGTGATTTCACTTTAACAATCAAATTTTGTTAGTTTCAAATTAGTTACTTTAACAAAATAATTTCCTAGTTTGGACATTCTCTACCCTCATATTAGTGAAGGCAATGGGCCAAACCGGGCTCGGCTCAGCCCTTAAACCCACGAGCCGAGCAGACTCGTTTGCTCGTGGGCGAGCTCGGCCCTTGAGCTCGTGAGCTCACGAGTCGAGACGCGAGCCCACGAGTTGAGCCGCGAGCCCAAGAGCTTTTTGAATTTATTTTTTTTCCTTTAGTTTTTCATGAGCTCACTTGCGGCTCGATTCGGTTGACGAGCCCGAGCGGCAGAGCCGATGAGCCGCTCAGCCGTTTGACATCTCTACCTCATATGCTATTAACAAAAACTTGTGATGGTAGTTGCCATGGCAATTGTTGTGTGGGCGAGGGGTGGCAAAAAAATATTAGGCCCATGTTTGACATCCTTAAAATTTGAAAAACATTGTTTTGAATAGTATTTTTTTGGAGTGCGTGGTTAAAAAGTAAGAAATAAATTTGGATTTACGTGTAGAATATTTTATTATGTGAATGTGTAGTTAAAAATGAGCATGAAAAATAAATTAAATTAAAAGATGTCAAACATGGGCTAAGATTTTTCTTTTATATATAATGAGTAGCGGTGCTCGTCTTTTGCTAAACACTTGTGACGTGTGTTATTTTAATTCATTGGTGAATAAATATTAATAGGAAATGCTAGCTGTGCTTAGCATATGACGAGCGTCAATGCAGAAAAATGGTACTTTGAAAGCAAAAGTAATCCAATAATACGCTGTTTTCATTCTACACGCTAATAAAAATCTAATAGTTAAGAAGTAATAACAAACTCATTGTGAGAAAAATCTCACTAGTATCGTGATATGAAAGGGACATGCCAGCACTCAGCCTCCATAAGAAAAGACAACAAAATTTAATGCTCGAGGAGACCAACAAGAAATTTGGGAGAAAGGTTGCTCCCATCTAGAATCATTGACTTTTTGCAAGCAAAAAATTATCCACACCAATTAAAAATTTGTTGTCATTAATAGGAAAGTGACGACGACAATGCCACCCCAATTCACCATTTGCTTCTCTCCCCCTCAACCTCTCGTAATTTCCTTCAAATTGAGCCAATATTCAACGGAATAATGCTATTTTCAATTGCTCGTTATCGTAGTCGTCCTACAAGGTATACATGTGACAGTTAATGAGTTGATGAATGAGGCAATAAAGAACTACCACATTAATGTATCAAATCACTAACCGTCACGTATATATCATGTAGGATAATTATTGTGAACGACTGTAAATAGCATTACTCTATTCAATATGGTCGTCATTCACATAATAGAGTTTTCGTTCTAGAATTGTATCCCAACCCACGACACCCCACTATTTATTACTCTCTAATATTCGATACGGTCATTATTCAATTAAAAAATCTCCGTTCCAAACAGTACACGAGACTTTCACTCTAAAACCATGCATGATTCAAGAATCGAATTTCCAAAAGCCCTCGGCTATACAAGAGAGAGTTTTGGACGTATGAGGATTGTAAATTTTGATGCTAAGGTTGGAAAAACAGCTCAAAATTATAAGAACTATAGGAATTGGAATGGTGATCAGGGAGTTCAGTTTAGAACTCATCAAAGCATGGAAGAAGAAGAAGATTCTGGTGTCTGCTCACCACCATTATGGAACAATATCCCACAGAAAACTCCGTCGAATCGGCCGCTTCTTCACCACAATAGGGTGCAGGACATTGTTAGAGGGCAGGGGGAACTTATGGAGATGGTCAAGAATTTGCCTGAGTCCTCTTATGAGCTCACCTTGAAAGATCTTGTAGAGCCGTCTATAATAGAAACTCAAGATCAAGATCAAGAAGAGGGATCAGATAAATTGATAAAAAATCATGATAATCAAGTACTAGCTCAGAGGGTGAAAGTGAAAAGGCGAGAGAGTATGGAAAAAGAGAAGAGGGCAAAGATCATTAGGAATGGAAGTATTGATAACAAGCGATTATTCCTCAAAATGGTGTTTCCAATTACTTTTAAATCCAAGAGGAAGAATAATTTAGCAAATAATGCTAGTTCAAAAGTTTCTCCTAAGCCAGAGGTGTCACCAAAGGGGACTGATAAGGAGTGGTGGAAGAAAAGATTTACATGTTCAAGTAACAGTGATAATAGCAGAACAAGCAATTCCAATGGAAGTATAGGAAGCAGCAGCAGAATTAGTGGCAGCTATGGCAGCAGGTATGTTCTGTTCAGAATTTCCTTCTAACTCCCTTGCTATATGCCCGGTGTGTATGCTCGACTGGACAATATCAGATACAATGAAAGAATAAGAAAACTGAAAAATTTATAGGTATTGAATAGGATAAAAAATAAATAAAAATAAAAAAGTGAAAATCTTGTTTGTTGTCCTATCTAGTTCTGGGCATTTTTAGTTGGTAGACTCAACATGACAATACTCAATATGATGAATAAAAGAAATCAAATTCTTGCTTATTGTCCTGTACAGTTATGTCTATTAATGATAATTGTAGAATTCCTTCAACCCTTTATGGTATGTTTAGAACATAGGCTTGACTTGAAAAGATTGATTAAATGGAGAGAGAATCTTGTTTATAGTCATGTACAGTTTTGTCCAATAATATTCCGTTCGGAATACCTAAAGAGAATGGTACTGACTAGAAATATGTTGTTGATTATAATGCAGGAGAAAGAATGGCTTTTTATCCAGTTGCTGGTCTTGCTTCCACTCAAAGTAAAGCAAGTCTGCAGAGTAGAAATACTCCTTTTCTTGTTAGTTCATTATTTTTGTATACTTCCCTAAACAACCTGCCATAATATGCAGATAAAGTGTACTATTTGAAAAGAAACTTGCAGTGTAAGTTTTCTACATTCTGTGTATGGAAGATCTGATATTTCTTTTCTATAGCTACTACTACTGCATTCGACGTCGATTGTGAAAATCTTGGCCTTATGGGCTTATAAGCACATTCAGCACGTCCGCAAGAATGTTTTTGATGATTCTACCCAAGTGTTCGTGACATTGTGATGAGAACAGGCACCCCCTTCAGTGAAGACGGGCAAACCCCAAGAGGGCTTAACTAAAACATTATTTTTGTATTCGCCAGTTTCGAAGGGGTGAATTCTAATAACTACTTCCAAGTCTCATATCACATGCGGTAAGCCTGCATTTAGGTTTATAAGCACGTTGGGCACCTCTCTTTAAATGAAGTCAAATATTTTGTTGCCTTTCAGAAGCTTCCTTTTCAACTAAAGGGATGCTAAACAAAACTTTGACTGCATTCTATCATGTAAACATAAATTTACATAATGTTTGAAGGCATCGTCTTCAATGTGACAAACACTTGCACCTATGAGGAGTGTCCACGATTTGGCATGGATAAAGTAACTTCAAACAGCGTAGACACATCATATAGCATTTGAAGAATGTCAGTATCCAATATCTTTCCAACACCGACTCCCAATAGTGTCCAGGCTTCAACAAGGATAAAGTAACTTCACGTTGACAATAAGATGATCACTAAGTATCTAAGGACTGTCCAGACTTCGGCAAGGATAACATATTACATGTTGTATGAAAACAACATCTAGCATAAAAGGGCTTGAGTTACTCTTAACAAGGTTGACTTTTTAAGATAGAACTTCAAGACTCAATTAAGTAGCTCGAGATCACCAATAAAATTATCAGTATACTTGAAGTGTATCTGAAGTTATTTGTGTACGATACAAACCTAAGAGGAGTGTCTAGGCATCGGAATGGATAAAGTAGCTTCAGACCTCCAATAAATTGATTATAGAGAGTCTGGAGAGTGTCGTTGGGAGCTTCAGATCGTCAATAAAACAAGCATAATATTTGAAGAGTGTCGATACCTAATATGTATTCAACATCAACACCTAGCAAAAGTGTCCATGCTTTGGTATGAATAAAGTAGCTTCAGACCCTCAATAAAATAACCGAATAGCGTCCGAGTGTAGGTGTGAGATATGTACTAGACACAGACACCTAGTAGGAGCATCAATGCTTCAATGTGATTAAAAGTTAGCTTCAGGCATCCAATAAAGCCCAGAAAATGCAATGGCCTTCTAGAGCTAAATTTTGGAGCTAAGTAGCAAACATGGGAAGAGCTTCATACATAGATCAAACCAATCTATCTTAATCTTTATAGATAAATAAAAAAAAGCTTAATATTAGCAATGCAGAAATTGAACCAAACTAAATATGAGTATTCGGACAAAACAACTTGCAAATTAACCAACACTATTTCATCTCTTCATCACAAGAAAGTTATGTGGGAGCACATGTTCGGATCTTTTGTGCAAATGTATGAAGTGAAGGAAATGGATAAAAGAAGTCAAGGAAGTGCAGGACTAGAATAACTTAAAATATAGAGTACTCAATGTAAGGTGTGCCAACATTGTTGATTTCCTCAAAAACTGCAAAATTGCTTCCACTAGACGTAATACTATACTTACAAGGTCGAGGTGGTTCAGTTGGTGACAACCTGCTGCTTACCTATATTTCTTGGCCTTAGCCAACTTTTTCTTTTTCTTCTTCACGGCTTTGGGAACTTTATGTTTTCTAGCCTCCCTCTTCTCTTCTTTAACCTTCTTCTTGTTCTCTTTCCTGGCTGCTTTTCTGTCAGCTGACCCCTGCTTATTGCTTTCAGAAGACGAATCCTCCGATTCACTTGAATCATTTTCACTGTCATCACTTCCAGACTCCGAATCTCCATGCGTCAAGTCAGGATGTTCAGCAGCCTGAGCAGAGGTCCCATTTACTGGACTTCCATTTCCATTCAACTGATGTTTCTCTGTTTCTGCTTGAGACGAATTGGCCATAGAAAGAGCCTGTTTCAGACCCGTAATGGTCTGATAATACATGTCCCCTGTATCATTGCCACTTGTAATTCGTTGCACGTCTTCCTCAGCATTCTTCACGTGATCCAGTGTCTTTGGAATGAACGACTAGAAAAAACAAACAAAATGTAGCATTGAGAAATTCATAATTTATTCATCAAAACATTTTGCTAAAATAAAATGTACCTAAATCTTGAGCTTAGATGAAATAAAGACAACATAATTAGCCAATACAGTAGAAAAAGACTAGCCCAAATCATTAACTAAAATTTGTTTTTATATCTCCAAAACTCATTTAATACAAGCATTATGTGTCGTCAATGATATGTTTAGGTTTTATTCAAATAAATAAAATAAAGCATAAATCCAACACAGTGCTGGTAATTCGGAAATTGACCACTCAATAGAAATTGCAGATCTTATGCAAGCACAAACTCGCCAACAATATAATCGGGTAACGAGGTTCCAACAATCATTAAACATGCCTTATAATGAACAAGTAAAAATCCAACAACAGAATAACCTGGTTCCATAAATAAGTTTTACACGTATACTTTTTTACCACTCTAGGTACATTGCTAGATCTACTGAGAGGAGCGTCGAAAAAGGATTCGTGGAACCAACCACAAATTTTTTGGGGAAGTACATTGCAAAAAATGTAAGATGCTGAGGTGTTGAAGAATTTATGAAAAAAAAAAGAGAGAAAAAATGAATTCTGCTGAAACCTGCACAAACACAGAATCTGCAATTTCTTCCTCTGCAGAGATCACATCACCTCTAGCCAAAATTCTTTGTTGCACCTGCAACAAATCAAAGAGAAATTATAATGAAGATTAAAAGTTTTGCCATTAGACAATAGCTATTGGGAATGTGGGAATGTACCTGTTCAAGATAACTGTCCACAGAATCATCATCAATAGTGGGATCCACTATGAAATCAAACAGTTCCCGAATTGTCATAACAGCTATGCCATGTTTTTTAAAGAAATCCTGCAGGCCACACACACACACACACAATTTAATCATCATTAATTGCCATAACACTTGTTCATTTGCATGAATTATTCAATTGAAAACCTTGATACATAAGAAAACAAGAGAGAGAGAGAGAGACTTACCGAAACATGAATACAATCCTCTCGAAGGAAATCAAGGGAATGTGGATGGTCAAGATCAACTGATTGAGAAACATCAATAATGTACAAGTGTCCCTGCTCAAAACACTTATCAGAAATTATTCGTAGTCAAAGGTACCGTGTTTATAAACCAGGAAAAATAAAGATTTACCTCAAAATAAAGTATGTTATATTCGCTGAGGTCTCCATGCACCAGTTTACATTTCTGATATAATGTTCGCATGGCCATGATCATCTGGAAAATATGACAGAAAACAGTTGACCTCAAACTTCTTTCCCTCTTTTCTGGGTTGGAAGGGGAGCATGTAACATCAAATCAAAAACAAATATATAGAACGTTTAGGCCCTTTTCACGATCATCTTCTATATATTGACGGTCATCCATTTTTTAAACTAAAAAGGAAGTAATGTTACAACGGAGCCCATAACAGAGTTTACCAATGTGACCCTTCCCGAGGATCATTATAATTTGTAGAATGGAGTCGTGATAAATTATTTACCTTGTGAAGACTGGGATACATTAGAGAAGGCTTAATAACTTTTTAATCTGATTTACAGAAAAGACCAAAGGGAGTGCCGAGTGCCATCAAAACTTTCGCATGAAAGGTTGTCCTTTTATGATAAAAAATTCAATTTAACATTTTTGACTCATAATATTAGAGGGAAGCTACAGAAAATATCAATTCTATTTAACAAACTCAGCATTCCAGATCGACGGTGTACCGAATTTCCTAACAATCTCCCAAGTCGAAAGTAGATTTATGATAACTCTGGTTCTGACAACATTGACCAACAGATATCAGTTAATAAGAGGATCAAACTGATGTAGCTTATATAAAGCCAACTCAAGTCAGACGTCTACATAGCCCACCTCTCTATATTCAGGCATCAAACTAGTTGTCAAGAAATAAAGAACTTAATAGAAATATATCTGAGCCCACCTCCACATAGCTTTCACGTAACTTGTCAAGAGATAAAGCAGCATCCTTGAGCCGAGGTGCAGCCCAACCTGCCTTGCCTGTCATAAAAAGAAATTCACCATTACTTCTAACAATGAAAGCAAAGATACTCAAGCAGAATATCAAGGCAATACCTATGAATTCCATAACCAGAACGTGAAGCCTCAAAAGAAGGGGAGCTGGACACCTGATTCCTGCAGCCCTTAATCTGCAGTTCACCCACAAGCACTGATGGAATTGAATCACAACAGAGACAAAAATAATACATACATGTTTGACATAATCCTTTCAACCTGATTTTGGCTCTAAAGACCAACAAGTCTACAACAATTTGTAACATTTATTGAAAATAAAATTTCATATAAACTTAATTCCTTGATTAACTACTACCATAGTGACAGTCATTTGATCAAAACATTGTTGCCTAGAAACCAGTGTGAGACAAACGGCCACCCATTCTTTCCAAATTTCAAGTCACCTGTAAGAATTTTTATAACTTCTTTAAAAAACTTGAGCTGTACACCATTATCACGAACTTAAATCCCACCATTTATTCAAAAATAATATTCAAAAATAAAAAGCTACGAACTTTTTGCTTCACCCATCTGGAACATTCAACAAATCACAGTTTTCTAGAGATTGCACTTAATAAGTAAAAGTTTCAAGGTTTATTCCTGAACGGACTCAATGGTAGGCTACAAAGTTTGAATATCAGCAGCAGTTATACTCTATACCTTCAAGGTAACAAGACATATAAGACAGCCAACAGGGTGTTTACCTCATAAGATTCCTCATTTCTTTCTCAGCCCATGTCTTAACCATTTTTCGAGGATTGTGCTTGCAGTATCCATATCTAAA
>CAIGRS010080275.1:0-15420 GCA_903798395.1 Fraxinus floribunda | reverse complement strand
CAAAACACAAAACACAAAATGATTTTAAAACTCAAAACACAAAACTGAAATACAAAGAGAACGGCCCCTAATTGTTCAAGTTATTTCATGTACACATTAAATAAAATTTTTACAATAATTAGTTTTAACTTAAGACCTCCAATCATTCCAAATTTAATATATTTTTTCTACTATGGCGTTTCATTTAAAATGAGTTAAAAAAATATGCAAAATTCAGTCAAATGTATTTATTAATGTTGAACCAAAAGTTAGTGAAGATGAATGAATCAATGGATTTTGTGAAACTATTTTTGGTCTACGCTATAAAAATATGATGAATATCGAGTACCTTTTGAACTATTCTAGTAAAAATGACGTGGTGATGAATCTCACACCAATGAAGATATTATTCAGATAGTACTCAATGCACCTATCAATGATGATCACGATCCTAATGATAATTTGTGTTTTACCAATTGTTTCTTAAAAAGAGACATTTCAAGCAGGCGCCGCCTTTAAATATATACAAAATGGGAAAAAATGTCAAATGCAGTATGTGCATTGCAAAAAATTAAGAATAAAGTTGAGTTTGGTTTGGGTACAAATAAAAACCAAAAGACTTTAGATGCATGTTTTGAAAAAGAGACGAATTGAAAAAAAGATTGTCAAATTAAATTCGTTAATTTGTGCTTTTATGTATTTAAGCATTTATAATATTATATATTCGTTGGTCCTTATTATTATCTCAAAAAAAAAATATTATTATTTTATACATTTAACGAGGTTATTAATTTAGTACACTAACCCAAACATGACCGAATAATTTTATTACTTAAACGATATTATTAATTTATCAAACAATCATTTATCATGATTTTACTGTATTAGTATATATAAACATAAATAAATCACTTTTGTTTACAAATGCTAAAATGAAGTTTGAAACATACATCAATTATAAACAAAAGTTCACCAAATATTTAGCCAAATCGTTGTTGACTTGTACAATTACTTTCTAATGTGAGCAATTGTAGTGGTTGTTAGTATAAGTTGAGTGACTTGAATCTTTAATTAATTATCCATCATAAAAATTTCCATCAAATTAACAATAACTACTTTTCTCATTAAGTAAATTTCCTTTTAAACATTCTTCTTTTTAGGTAATTATATATTCTTCAAAATAATAAATATTTTATAGTTGTACCTCCACCAAGCCACCGCCCTGCCAATCAACACACTCAACCTCTAAATCAATCCAAATCTAATGTTCAAAATTCAATTTTAGCCTCAACACCCATTGTTCCAAGTCTATTCTTAACATCAAAAATAAGTCCCAAGTGATTGTTACCGTCGAACTTTAACCCAACATGAAAATGAAGAAATGCAATAGTAGTGAAAGTGGCGGTAAACGGGTCAAGCCACCGTTCAGGATCGACTCGTCTCGATTAGGTCCATGAGCTCGGGTTGGTATAAGGCACGAATAAAGCTCGTGGCCAAGCTAACGAGCCGCACGCTTGTAGGCCAATTTGTGACCTTTGGGGCCACCAACGGTCATATTTTGGCCTTTTTTTAAACTGCTATAAATATCCCATCCAAACTTCATTTTATCCAAGCCACAGTTCTCTCTAGATTCTATATTTCTAGTTCAATTCTAGTATTCTAATTTCTACAATACAATTAATTTTTGCATTTCAATCTTCATACTCCAATTAGTTTTAGGTCTAGGCGTCGAATGGATCGGTTTGGGTATTTCAATACTGAAAGCCACCCATTATATTTTGAGTATTCCGTAAATAAAATCATTCGGATCCTTGTAATTACTAAAATCAAACACAAACTCGAACCGTTGGTTCCATTTCTGGTTTTGGTCCTAGTATACCGAACACACTGCTACAAGAATCTTAAAAAAGCTAAGAAATCTAGCTACATGTTTCAAGATAGTGAACTGTAATTACTGAGAAAAAAGAGGAAAAATTAAAATCATCAAGAAGTAAATTATAGTTTGAGAACAAATTATTTTTTTCCTGATAATCTTATTTGATCCATAAGTGAGCATGTCAAGTCTATAATTTAGTTATGGACAATGCTTAAATTTTTTTTACTCTTAAAATGAACTAACATAAAAAAAAAATAGTTAGATACATAGCTAAGTTCAAGGAATTGCAGTCCACATATTGAACTCGTTCTATTTGAATGAGAAGGAAAAAAAATATATATCAAAAGAGAATCACGAATTCGAGATAACCAAAAAAGGTACTCATAGAAAGCACAAATTGCAAAGATTAGCATGTATTAACTTCTGCAATGCAGCAATCTCATGTGAGGCGAGACATAAATAATAGGAGCCAGTCTTGATTTCTTAGGGTTAGATTGTAGATTTTTATACAAACTACTACTCAAATTAGAGTTTTTAGAATTTATTTTTTTTCCTAGTCTATATAAGTTGTACAAAAAAAAATTTATATAAAAAAATGGATTCTATTTGGATACCCACGGTTCTAATTCAAAAACCAAGGATCGACCCAAACCCAATCGATTCTCGGTTCTTGATTCTTGTTACTAAGTTTTTTTTTTTTCGAAATCGGACCGTAACCGGACGGTACCAGTGAATTATGGGAGACTAATGAGTTCAACGAAATGTTTGGTGCCTCCAACACACTAGAAAGTGTCTTGGTTTTGTTTTTATCATTGGATCACGATTTTAGTGGTCTTAATGACATTTTTATTCTTGAAGATTTGGGCATTGAACATGGTATGGCAACACAAATCCAATTGATTTAGATTATATTGAAGAAGAATAAATGCATATAATAGTTTCAAACAGTAAACGAAGAATGAAGAGACAAACTACTAAGTGTTTTGAACACTTCAAACTAATGAACAGTAGATGGAAAGTCATATTACAAAGCACTATGCAAGCACTACAAAGAAAAATTAGCTTGACAAAAGGGTATTAGAATAATCTACCTAAACAGGCACCACAAAAATGTTCGATCAAACATGAAGATTTGGATCCTAACCAGTCTTAACTCCAATTTGGTGTTTGTTGTGTAGTTGAAAATGAGTTTTGAAATAATGGGGCTCAAATAGGGACTTGGTTCTCCTGGTGGTGTTCTAGTTTGGCACTTATCAGCTCAGTCTATTCACAAGTGGCAATGCGCAAAGGTATGGTAATATTTATAGCTAGTGGTGAGTATTTGCTTAGCATAGTGGAAAGAGAAGACTTCACCATGTTCGTAAGTCATATCTCCAACTTTGGTACAAATTGGGAGTCCTTTAGGTCGATGATTCATCCATGTTAGGCTTCTCTCATGACGTTTAGTTTCGTCATGGAAGGCATGTGTTGTATGCTTTGGAGAACTCATGTGGTCACCTCCTTTGGGATCTAACCCTCTTCTCCAATGCACTCACACTTCCGTACATGGCTAATGGTCCATCCATGTACGGGCTTCTCCCATGACATCCAGCTTTGTCAAGGGAAACATGTGTTGTATGCTTCCGAAAACTCATGAGTTCTTCCCTTTGAGATATGACCATCTTCTGCAAGGCGCCCAAACTTCCCTACATGGCGAATGGTTCATCCATATAGGGGTTTCTCCCATGACATTCAATTTAGTCATGGGAGGCATGTACTACACTTTGAAGAACCCATGAGGTCATCTCCTTTGGGATCTGACCCTCTTCTTCAAGGCAGACATCCCTATATGGTGGATGATTTATCCATGCAGGGGGTTCTCTTATGACATTCAACTTCGTCATGGGAGGCATGTGATCAAATGGTTCGTTGGATAAAATACTTTTATTGAATCAACTTTACATAGATTAGGAAATATCATCCAGATATACAAACTTATTGGTCAACTTCGTCATGGGAGGCATGTGATCAAATGGTTCATTGGATAAAATACTTTTATTGAATCAACACTTTGCATAGATTAGGAAATATCATCCAGTTATACAAATTTACTGGTATTGCTTCCTTAGGTATTCCACATTCCATGGATGGGACTGTACATTTCCATTCATGTCTTCGATCCTATATGTGTAGGGTCAAACTTCCTCTTTGATATAGTAGGGACCCACCTAGTTATGCCCCAGGGTTCCTACTCCTAACTCTTTTGAGGAGGGAAAACTTTTAACAGTACTAATTCATTTATTCAAAATGACTTTTTCTTTACTTTTGAGTTGTAATATCGAGTCATCTTTTGTTGGTAAACAGTTTGTTTTATTTATGAGTCATCCATCCTTTCTTCGAGAAAATTGAGCCTACACCTTCTCAACTCATTGTTACATAATTCATTGAAATGTTAGCGATAGGAAGAAGGTAATCCGACTTCCACTGGGCTCATAACCTCTGCACCACACAGGCCATATAAAAGTGGGTTTCCCCAGTAGCGGTTTGCCTTGTGGTCCGAATAGCCTACAACACTTGTGGCAGCGCGTCAATCCATACTCCCTTAGAGGCATTGAGTTTCCTTTTCAAGGTGTGCTCGATGGTTTATTTAGGGCCTTTACCTGACTGTTTGCTTGGGGGTAATGAGGCGTAGACCTTCTTGATCCCAAGTCCTCACAACTCCCTGACTATTTTGTTGTCAAATTGTCGCCAATTGTCTGATACAATTGAATGGGGAATTTTGAACCGGCACATAATATTTTCTACAAGAATTAGAAGGAATAGGCAAAATAATTTTGGCTTCAATCCGTTTAGTAAAGTAGTCAATGGCAACAATAACAAAACTCGGACTACCCCTACCTTTGTGTAGAAGGCCTTTGAGGCCAATTCCCAATGGCAAACAACCACAGGCTAGATACCAATGGAGAGAATCCCAACTTATCGCACTTTCGTATGAAATTGTATCGCATCTTTTTTCAACGTAGGCCAGTATTACCCTTACCGTAGTACTTTTTGTGCTAGCATGAGTCATTCGGCATGATTACCGCAAATGCCCTCAAGAGGAGGATGTAAATAGCCTCTTCTTCTCCTATGCACTAGAGAAGGAACAAGGAGAAACCCATCTTGCAGAGCACATCATCTTGGAAAACGAAGTGCGTCGCCCTTCTTATAAGTTTATGGGCTTCCTCATTTATCTCCTTGGTCAACCTGAGTCCAGCTAGGAGAGCCTCATATTCTTCCCCATTGTTGGTGGTTCTGAATCCAAGTCTCACCGTGCAGTTAAGCTCATGACCTTCAAAACTAACCAAAACCACTCTTGTCCCTAAGCCTGCCCCTCCGCAGGCTTCACCACTTCCTCCATCTCCAAGATATTGGTAAATTTTGCCACAAAATCTGTAAGGCCTTTAATAAAAGTTCATGCTTTGAAGACAATATCGAACTCGTTAACGTAATGTCCCGAATTTTATATTCTTAACTGGTTGATGTAGCCCATTTAAGAAACGAACTATGGAAGTTTGGCCCATTTAAGGTTATGAAAGTACAAGCTATGGAAGCTTGGCCATTTAAGGTTATTTATAAGCCCAATAACTTATAGACATTAAGTTTTAAGTAAATTTGATTACAAAAATTTAATGAATAACTGGGTTGCTACAATGGTCATCTGCATGGTATTTCATATAGGCAACCCAGGTTCGAATCACCATGCAGATGTTTTCATAAAGTATTTTATAAAGTTATTTTTGAAAAAAAAAATAATAAACTCCTTATTGTTGCACATTTGTATAAAAACCAAGTTAATTGGATGGAATAATTGTTTTATTAGTGAGTATTCATAGAGAAAAGTTATAATTGTTTTATAAAACTTTTTATAAGAATTATTTTTTATCGGCTTAAGACTCTTTAAATTCCTAGTTAAAGACTCAATTTTACCAGATTAATGATAATATAACTCTCCCATTTAATTTTTCACTAAAAGGGGAGGTTACGAAAAGAGGAAAATTATTTTTTAACTACACCACCTCTCAAATCCGAATTACTCTTATTTTCTCTTGGAAAAATATCTTTATGTTAAGTAAAAGTTTGAAAGAATAGAATGGGTGTGAAAGAGAGAGTGTACACTTTGATGAAGGAAAAATATAGGGAAAAAAACATAAGAGAGGAGAAGATTTCTAAAAGTTCCGGTACCTTCGGGGAAGCAACAACCAGCGTCCAACTTTATACTTTCAAAAGCTTTTAAACAAAGGTAGGTAGAGGTGCAAGTGTTTGTTTCATTTTCAAATTATGATTTTTCATTAAAAGTTTGAATGAATTAGTACCTCCGGGTACGGTATTTCGGCATTACTATAGTTTGAATGATCATTCTCCTGTTCTACGTGTTATAATGCTATAGAAATCGGATTTTGCCGAAAATCCCTCTATGTGCGACGATATGAATCTCCAGTTCGAAATTTCTAATTTGATAACGAAATGCACCGATGATATCTATTGAAATTCAAACTCATGGGCTAATTCATCTCTTACAGGTTGATTTGATATGTTTGGGGTGATGATGATGGCAGAGGGTGATGCAACATGCTATGGAGATGCCGGTGACTTAGCGTTTATAATTCGATCATGCGACATTTATGTTTTTTTTTAATTAGATTTCTATGAACATCATATGTGGAACTATTCTAAGAACATTTTATGAATAAGTTATGTTAAAAATAGTTATGTGTTATAAAATTAACTTACAAGTCATCATTAGTAACAAAAGAAAGTGTTAGCAATTTAGTGTTGCTATTTTTTTTCTAAATTTTTAACTTCTGCCCTGAAATTCAAAAATTTATAACTCAATCGTTACTAGGAATTTTTCGACAAAATTAGTGGTGTTTGATAGCCCCATAGGTAGCTAAATAAACTTGGAATCATGTCAATTTGATGTCGGTAGAATTTTATATGTTCCTTGGCTTCTAGGTAGTGTTGCTATTTTCAGCTTCTACCCTTGGCTTTAAAAATTCGTAACTGAATCGTTACTTAGAATTTTTGGACAAAACTAGTGGCATTTGATAGCCTCATGGATTAGCTACTGAATAAAGTTAAAATCATGTTGATCCGACGTCCGTAGAATTTTATGTCATTTTAAGTAAATCACGCTAGGTTATCTTCTAAACCAAGTCGCTACGGGGTTTTGAAAAGTACTTTAATACCCTCATATGTTGCCGACGGAAGCTGATTTTTGGATAGTCATAGTATAAAGAATTTCATACTTTACTATAAAATTTCCTGAAGTTTCGAGGTCAATAGATATGCAAACGAATTTACTTTTGAAATGCCCCTAATATAGAAGACAAAAGCAGCAACATTTAGTTTTCACTTTCTTCCTAGAATTTCACATCAATAATATGACTTTATTTCTAAGAAATTATTAGACAATCCCTTAATATGAAATGAAGTTATTTAGAATTAAATAATTCTCGATTTAAATTCTTAAGTTAAATTTTTATGCTTTCCGCTAAAAGTATAGTTAATTATTTTATTAAGTCTATGGGTAAAGTAAAGTTAATCTAGTGACATTTCGATCCATACGGGTCGGGATGTTACAGTTAAGCTACATCCCACTTCATCAACCTTCGAAGTATCAGGCTTTTGAAGCACTTGTTTAAGCGAGAAATTGGTTAGCACATGTATGCAGTGACCTTGGAAGTACGGTCTCAGTTTCTTGGACGTGGTGACCAGGGATAGTGCCAACTTCTTCATATCGGGGCAACGGGTCTCCACTACTAAGGGTGCTTTATGTAGTAAACAAGTAATTGATAAGTACCTTATTTTCTACGAGAACTGCACTAATGACCTCATCAGAGACGACCAAATAAAGTTGTAGATCCTCATCAACCTTAGGTTTTGAGAAAAGGAAGGCCTGTCCTAGGACTTTCTTCAACTCCTGAAAGGGCTCTTCCCATTCCTTTGTCCACTTGAATTTTTTTCTCCCTTGAAGATTTTAAAGAAAGAGAGGCATGTGTCAGTAGCTTTTGAGATAAAATGGCTTAATGCCACCACACATCCAGTTAAGCTTTATAAGTCTTTTTGACTCTTGAGGGGACCTCATTTCTATCGAGGCCTTGATTTTATCCGGGTACCCCTTTGGCTGACCACATATCCTAGCAACTTTTCGAAGGCGACACCGAATGTGCACTTAAGGGGGTTTAACCTCATCATGTATCTCCGTAGAATTTGGAAAGTTTTCATCTAGGTATATTACAAGGTCCTCTATTTTCAAGCTCTTCACGAGCATATCATCCACATAGACCTCCATCGTCTTGACAATGAGGCCGACAAACATTTTGTTAACAAGTCTTTGATAGGTAGCCTCGGCATTCTTTAACCCAAAGGGCGTCACCTTATAACAATAGAGATCCTATCAATGATGAAGGATCTGCCTGGTGCATGAGAATTTGATTATAGCCTGAGTAGATCCATGAAGATTAACAATTCATGCCCTGCGGTAGAGTCCACAAGTTTGTCTATCCTTGAAAAAAATTGTACTTAGGGCAAGTTTGATTGAGGTTGGAGAAGTCAATGCATACCCTCCATTTACCATTGTTCTTCTTTACAAGGACTGGATTGGATATCCATTTCGGGTGAGTGGCCTCCCGGATAAAGCCATTTCTTATCAATTTTTGTACATCTTCCTTCGGGGCTCATACATTTTCAAGTTGATGCCCTTCTTTTTTGTCTATATGGGGTAACCTTGGGATCAACTTTCAAATGGTGACAACTGACTTTGTGTCAATGCCAACCATGTTCTCGTGCTTTCAAGCAAAGATATCAAGATTTTGTACAGAAAGCTCTTAAGCTTTTCGTTAACCTCGGGTAGCCAGTCATTTCCCACTTGCAATGCCTTGGGGGGGTCTCTAGCATCCACTGAGAAGCTCTCTAGCTCCTCCATTGGGGCTGTTTGTGATTCGGTCTCGATAAAATGAGGGTCTAGCTCATCAAAAATAACCCCATGTTACGAGGCTTTCATCATTTCGACGTTCCCTTGTCTGGAGGTACAACTTTTAGGAGCATCGATCATGTCGACGTCCATTTAACACCATGCTGACATCACTGGGTTCGACTTTCCTTATGGAATTTAGGTAGCACTCCCACGCTCCCATCTAATAACCTCTAATCATAGTTATCTCGTGCTCAATTGGGAACTTCATGCACATATGGTAAATGGATGGATGACCCAAAAATCTTTTAGGGCGGGTCTTCCCAATACCCCATGGTAGGAGGATCGGTTATTTACCACTAAACATTCCATGAAATTAAGGGCCGTTTGAGATGGTTCACCCATCTCCACCTCAAGAGTTATTTTTTCTCTTGGGATGATGCCATCATTTGTGAAAACGTATAAGTAGATATTGATGGGAGTCGAATTCATGATCCACTATCATTTTGTCGAAAAGTGGTTCCACGGAGGATATTGATGGAGCTACCATTGTCTATTGGCATTCTCTTCAACCCATTATTAGTCACAAGTGCTCATACTACAAAGGCGTCACATTGGGGTTAGTGTACACCCACGATATCTTCCTCAGTGTAAGTGATATGAGGTAGTTGCCTTTTCCGATAACTATTGTCAACTTCAAGCCATTTCGGGTATTTTTGCCTGCCTTGCATAGTTCCTTTGGGGGTTCCTTATTTCGTCGACAACGTAAGGTTCTCCAAAAATTGTGTCTATCTCCCAGATAGGCACATCATTCACATTAGCTAGGGGGTCCCTATGCTAGCGTTATCCTTCTCTAGGTCTTTCTTTATCGCGCTCTCTCCTCCATCATGGGGATGTTTCTTGATGGGGTTACCTTGCCTCCTCACGCCCAGGCTGTTAAACTTATCTAGTTGGTGATGGATCTCTACGAGGAGGGCGATTGTTCCTTTGGTCATTCTAGGGATTGACTTGCTCTGAGTATAGGGCGATGTCCCTACAATTTGCTGTGTCGTGACTGTAGGAGTGATGATATGTGCAGTACTAGAGTGCATCTGACCAATTTATAGTTCCAGTATTTCTACCGCGACCTCTTCTCCTTTGGGGAGGCCACTGCCTTGATTTGTCCTAATGCATATTAGGGTCTACATCCTCGTTGCCCAACGTTGGTATTGCATTCAACGTGATTGTGGTAAGGACATGACCCGAATTAAGAGCCTGGTTCAATTGGTGGTCCATCAAATGAAAAGTAGGTCCTCTTCCGTTAATGAGGTGGAAGTCCTCGTATAGTGGTCGATAAGCTCTTCGTTAATAATTTCTAGACTCATCATCTCTAATAGTACATCATAGTTGGAGGGATCTTGGTTTTGTACATCCCTCCAAAAGAGGTGTTCATGTTAAGTCCTTCCTCAAGGCATATAGCTCTTTTTTGTTAGTGACTTGCACACAGTAGGTCATTTCATCTGTAAAATGGCTAGAAAACTTTTCGGCATTTCCCCAGGCTATTGTCTCATGTCCTAGAGGAGTTGGATAAGAGCTTTTCCCCTCTTTGTTCTTTGCGAATTGTTTCAAGTAGGACTCTTAAATTTCGGCCAGCTTCTAAACTCCCAGGGGGTATTCTATTGTACCAAATTTCAATTGCTTCGCTTAAAGTCAAATGGAAGGGTGCATTTGATGGAGGGAGAGGCTTCCCTCAAGCTCATGTGTGTTTTCTAACTATTCAAATGCTTAGGTCGCCTCTCCCATCATACTTTGGTATTTTTGGCACGTAATGGCTTAGGACAAGAACATTTCTCATCCCTAGCGAAAAAAAGTAGGTTATTATCATCAAGATTGCATGACCTTTTTGGTTCATCCAAATATTCGTCCCCATCAGCCTAGTATCTGGGGATGGACGATGGGCCTGCCTGATCCCCTACCACTTTCTCCCTCATTTGGTGCCTATTCTTGGCGGTATAGTCTGTAGGGCATGTTTTTACCTCTCATCATGCTGTCTTGTTACAGGTGGTGGTTGGGGCCTATTTCTAGGCTTTGGAGGTAGTGGTAAGGCATGACCTAAGTCCTATCAGGCTGAGCCTATCAAACACACTGACCAACCTTTGAGACATGCTCGGGCCTGTATTCTGGGGAGAAATTGTCCATGGTGTCCACGGGGGTCCTGATGGGTCAGTCAAAGGGATAATTCGAGGAGATGTCACCCCCACCTCCGTTTTAAGTGCATTGTCTTCTCTTATGTGTTGGTGGGATGGAGTTTTTTGGCTTTGGACCTCATCCTCCTGTGGATAATACCCTTGTGGTGCGAAAAGGGGAATTGGTCAACCCCTTAGCCTTGCATTTGCCTGAGAAGTTCTTGCATGACTATATTTTGGTGGGTGATAAAACTCATGTTAGTACCCATCGTTGTTGTCTCTCGGGTGAGTTTGGCAGCTATCCTCGTTCAATAGCCCCATGATGGTGGTGGGGTGACCTGTTTGTGCTGCAACTTGGAAAATCTCTTAGATTTTTCTCTCACCCTTCTAGGAGGGACATCATGGTTTGAACTCATTTTTTCAAGTGACTAAATTGTCAAATTTTTTAAATCCTTGTTCTGTGGCTTCCACTTGTTTTTTACTCAAGAACAAATCATTTTTTAAGGGGGGATACCTAGTGACTTTCCAGCAAGCTTTTTCCACGGGGAATGTTCGTGGTAGAAAAACCATGTGAAAAGTTATTAGAAAGTATAAAATATTGTATTTTTACATTAAGTTTAGTATGTCAACAAGTTAAACCCTAATTATTTTCAACTCTCTCTCTCTCTCTCCCTCTCTCTCTCTCTCTCTCTCTCTCTCTCTCTCTCTCTCTCTCTCTCTCTCTCTCTCTCTCTCTCTCTCTCTCTCCCTCCTTCCAAGCTTGTTTGGTACGTCGAATTTGTGATACTTTCAGATATGAAATACTTTCGAGCATGTTCTGCATGCACTAGTACTATACTAACGACCAAGACTTTAACATTTCATTCGTTCTTTGATTATGTCGAGTTTTGCCTAGTTCTATATACTAAGCACGTCAAAAATATTCACGGGTTTTGGAAAAAAAATAAAAATAAAGAATTGTTCATCCATTTGTTTGGTCCACTTGAGTGTTTAATGCAACTGATGGGATTTATCTCAAGAATCGATCTGATCCATTCAATGCCCCATTAAATATGATGGATCCATAAATCCCCAACATCCATATTCTGATGCCGACCCTTCTCTGTTTTTCTCTAGGAAGTACATATAAAAACTCGATAGAGAGCCCGTGTTGCACTGCACATGGCTAGAGCCCACAATACATATACAAAGAAATGGGTAAAGAATTCTAATTTTTTATTGGAGTCAAAACTTCTTAAAAATCTTGCTCGTGATAGCAAAAAAAACTACGTTAACTCTAATTACAGAACATGTTTTAAAGTATTTCATATCCAAAACTAGGCGAATTCTAAGTTACGAAAATCGTGTGCAAGGGATTTAAAATATGTTATTATTTGGTCGACTGTTTGTCATTATATTTGGATGTCTCGTAGTAATATATTATAAATTTTTGAAATGAACCCCCCACATATGTGGATAATTATTAATAGTCAAAACAATTTGAAAATGGGCATACGACCTAACTTCAAGTCAATGAACGTAAAAAAAAAAAATATACTTAGGAGCTGTCTGGGATAGATTAAAATCTGGACAAATGACGCTTTTTTTACCGTTGAAGGGTCCAATGGTCACAATTCAAAAAAAAAATTAAAAAAAATAAGGCTTTTTTGTATCTGATGGTCAACAGCACAACGGTCTAAAAATCAGTTTTAATAGATTTAATCAATCCCAGACAGAGCCTTATCCAATCAAACTGACCCGAAGTTGAAAAAATATTCTCATTTTGAAACTAGTGTGATCTCGTGTACTCTATTTTAACGAGTCATCAAGAGTGAAATATTATTTTGGTTCATAATCGCTTTTTACATATCTTGAGTTTTTAGAGTAAGATAGCGATAAAAGATTAATAAAATATAATTATTTTCTTAGTAATAATTTTTTTACCAATAAATTAGTGTTTTAAAGAACCATGCACAAATGCTAAGAATTTGGCAAGTCATTTTCACCAACCGTTTATAGATATCTCTAGTTTCTAAGGACAATTAAATGTAAGAGAAATCATATCATTCCCAACCTAAACTCCCAAAATCTTCTCATCCACAAATCTATGATTCAAATTTCAAAACATACAACACTCATTCTCTATTTCTTAACTTCCCATCTACATCCCCGAAACGGATAAAACATTTACTACATATTTGGTATGCTTACAAGATAAGTCTTGATAGTACGATGGTCAAATTTTTTAACTTTTTTTTTTCTATTGAACTTCGCGGAGAATGATAATACTGCTTACTTACGAATCCATTGATTTTAGGTAGGCAAAAGCGAACAAGTGTGCATAGTACGATAGATATAATTTTAACCCTTTTTTTCCTTTTTGGTTAAATTGTGTAGAACCTAGTTAATGTTTATTGTCCTAACCGAACAAGAAACGACTTCAATTAGGCGGGATATATATTAAATTATTGCTAATAAATTGAGGTTGCCTATATGAATTATTTTTGAATTCCTTTTGAGTTCAAACTATACAATTAGCCAAAGTTAAGAAAAAATGGCTAGAAGATCTTCCCACGTTCCTAAATTAAAATGGTCCAAGTTAGGACATCATTGTACCAGATCATATATACCTAAGATCTGGTCAAGAGATACAACGAAAGAACCAAATTAATCACTATTTACACAGTAATATGATCCAAGAATTTCCCATTTCAGCTTCAATTTAAACAACCTGAAAATCCAGAAATAGAAACAAATTAAGTAAAATTGGGAGAAAGGAAAAATAAGTACAAAAATGGACAGCCCACATGAGTTCCCATGCTGTTAATTAAAACCATGCACAAAAACCTTTATTTTTGGTCCCATGTAGAGTGGCTTCACCACCACAAACAAAAGTCTTCCTTTAATAAAAAGAAATCTGAGTCAATTTCAAACCTTAATGAATGTAAAACACAGCTCACATTCACCAACTTGCTTCTTGGGATATGTTTGAATTTTGCACTTGCATTAGCCATTGACATATGGAGGTTTCTACAGTTGTAATTATGTCATTTTCTCTCGAAGTTTCTGGAGTTCATGACTAAAACGACGAACTAAGCCTTATTCTTTATAAATTTGGGTGTATCCTTAACGCTCCAGCTCTATATGTGCCGGAAGATTCAAAACTTTAGTGCGTCTTCTAACTGATAATGGGTTTTGAGGCGTATTGGGTATTTAATGCGTATATTAGGTCACTCTAATATTCCTACATATATGAAAGGACTTTTTGGAGGACGCTTCTGAGTATGCAAAAAAGGTACGAGGAAAAACTTGAATTCTTAATGAAAACAACCTTTGTCAACTACATGTAGAAACCACAATAAAATCTCCGTGGGGGCTTTGCTCATTTTGGTTATTAGTACATTCTAAGGATTATTCATAACATAAAGCAACTAGATCAACAACAATCACGGCATTTTAACATCAAATTGTATTACATCCCTCCTTTTTTATGAACTGTTGAAACTTTACGAAATTTTAAACTTTATAAAACTAGAAACCTAATTGCTTAATTACCAAGATTCTCCATTTCAAGTCACCGGGAAAATTAATAATGCGGAACATACCTTAATTCTTTGAAAATAATTCTTCAATATTGGATATTGATTCCAAATCTTGAATCTTGATTATTGGCTCTTTTGGTTCTTGTTCTTGATTTTTGCTTCTTGCTCCATACTTTTGATTGTCTTTTTTTTCGATTTAATTGTTCCAATCCTTCTTCTTGATTGTGGGTTTTGGATCTTCCTCTTCAATATACTTTTTTTTGTATTCTTGTGTTGATGAGATGACACAAACAATGAGAAATTATATATGAATTGAGGATCATAACCTTATATATAGTTTTCATATGTATTTGGCCCATGGTCAAATACAACATTAATGGATCCAACATCTAACATATAATTTGGCCCACACTTTATTTAGATACCCTAAGCCAAACAATTTAATTATTTATTATATCACTTTAATTGGGCTCAACTTTAAGATAGATTTATACATAATTAATTACATATGTATGCCCACAATGACAAATTTAAAAAGGGAAAATTAGGCTCAGTGTCCTATTAAACTAACTAAATTGAATAATACCCTTTTAAAACTAATTAAACAAATTCAACATGTAAATAATACGTCCTAAACCTAAAACTCAATCTTCATTCAGTATAAACACTCTCCTCAACAAGGGTTTTAGTTTTCATCTTCTCCGGCACTTAGTGAGTCAGCGGGAAGGGTTTTCGTGCAATCGAAAATATTGGTGAAGGGTCGCCAATGAGAGTACGTCAGATTGTACGTCTGAGGCACGATCCTGGGGTACAAGAGGTAGAAGTCGAACCAGTACCCGAACACGTCCTCAATCCAGATCGAGGGAGTGAATAGCAAGGAGGGAATAGCTTGGTACCAGGGGAAAAGAATGGTGTACATTTACAAGGCTAAGGTGAAGCAGAATG
>CAIGRS010080266.1:0-13341 GCA_903798395.1 Fraxinus floribunda | reverse complement strand
GTTCAACGAGGAAATTCTACACCTATCCTTTCTCATTTGTTCACACACACGCACACACACACTTGAATTTGTAGACCGCTTCGTGCATAGATGATAATATTGGATGAATTACATTTTAGGTTTGTCGAAGGTGAGGGGTTTAGACAATTTTGTAGGGTAGCATGTCCTAAATCTGATCCTCCATATCGTAGAACTGTTGTTAGAGATATTTATCGATGGTATTTGGATCAAAAGTTGCAATTGAAAAAAAATGATACAACGTCAAAAAGTTTCTCTTACTAATACTTGGAGTTCCATTCAAAATATTAATTATATGTCTCTCACAGCACACTATGTTGATTTCACTATGTTGATTCTGATTGGAAGCATCATAAATTGATTTTGGGCTTCTATGTGATTGCTAATCATAAGGGTGAAACTATTAGTAAAACTATTGAGACTTGTTTGTGCGTATGGGGCATTAAGAGATTGTTTACAATCACAGTTGACAATGCAACTACAAATGAAACGGTTATTTCTTATATTAAGAGTAAGATGATTGGTCGAAGTGGTGATGGGTGTGTTTTAGATGGAAAGTACATGCACATGATGTATTGTGCGCATTTTGTTAATTTGATTGTGTGTGAGGGGTTGAAGGAAGCACGTGATTCAATTGTTAGTATTCGCAATGCTGTAAAATATGTTAAATCTTCTTCTACTAGAGAACAAAAGTTAAATGATGTAATGGCTATTCAAGTGTCTACAGTGACTTCAAAAAGTGCTTTCAGTACCGAAGGAAGAATTCTTGATCCATTTCGTAGTTCTTTAACTCCTAGAATGGTGGAAGCTTTGGTGTGTGCACAAGATTGGATTAAAGAGTCTACAAGTATGGAGAAAATCTATATGGAAGATGTGGATTAATATGCATAACTCTTTATTATGTAATAATATTTCTCTCTAAGTATTTATATTATTTTTATTGTAGGAATGATGCTTAAAGCTTATGCGATAACTCGGAAGTTGTAACATTTTAACTTATTATTTGTTTTATGAGACTTGATTTTGGATGATTGTAGCATTTGTGTTTTCTTGTTTATTGAGTTTGGATTACTGCAATATTTAATTTTTTTTTCATGCTTGACGGCTATTTTGATTTTGTTTAGTTTGATTAGTGTTTTTAATTTAATTTAATTATCTTGTTTCGATTAAATTTTTTATGATATCATGATTTATGAAAATGACAAACTATCATCAGCATGAAGAAAAAAATATTAAACTTTTTCTGATTTTATTTCAGGGAAATAAGGATTTATTTGGCAGTTTGAACTTAATCGAAAAAAAATAAAAAATAAAAAATTGATGACCCCACCCAAACCATCTCAAATCTGGCCGGGTCGGTTCTTGCGAACGATCGAGCCGGTTCAGTTCAGAAAACAACCCAAAACCAGTAAATTTAGGTTGGGTAGGGTCGAGTCGGGTTCGGGTAAAAATCGGCCCAATTCGACCCGTTGTCCAATCCTACTTTCAATGGTGTTTTATATGATGTAATACTTTTTCCGTCTTATTTATATAGAATGATTTTATTTTTCACATGGATTAACAAATCTTATTTAATATTACTGAAAAAACAATATTTGCCAAAATTTTTCCTAATTTACCCATATTTAATATCAACAACTAATATTAAATTGATTGATAAGGGCGTTTTTACACGTTTATTTCGATTCACAAACATTGATAATTGTTTGATAAATGTGTGGAATATAGCTTAATTCGACGTAATATGTGTGTGTAGGATATCATTGACGAACATGGGGGAAATTAGGAAAAGCAAACAAAAAATGACTTAAATAAAGCAAAAATCAAAGTTTGAGGACTCAAGTACAATTACTGAAAAGCTGTGTCGATTTCACGATGAAGATTTGAGAGTTCTAGACATCAATTGGATGAGGAAAGAAGCCAAATGAATGAAATATAGTCGAAGTACTATCACATATCAACTTCTAACCGAAATAGTTATATTTCGAATTTCCAGTCTTAGTTTGAGACCCATTTTTGGCATAGAAGATGTTCGAATTTGAAGATTTGTAGCCCTTTGAGTAAGTTTTCCAACACAATCTGAATCACCTCAATCGGATATCGGGAGAGAAAGATATGATCAAAATACCAAAAACTGTCTGGCCGAAAAAACATGGTTGTTCCATACGATCGCATGGAATATAACCATGTAGTCGCCCATCATCCAACATGACTCACTTTAGAGGAAATTAGTCAGCTCATGTGATCACATGGGACTATACCTTGCGATCGCAAGGTACATTCTTGGCGCGTGAAATTTTTGTTTCCTTTTTCGACTCCAACTCATATGGTAATGATTTTAGGGCAACTATTAAAGCTCAAACTCTTCNATCCAACATGACTCACTTTAGAGGAAATTAGTCAGCTCATGTGATCACATGGGACTATACCTTGCGATCGCAAGGTACATTCTGGGCGCGTGAAATTTTTGTTTCCTTATCCGACTCCAACTCATATGATAATGATTTTAGGGCAACTATAAAAGCTCAAACTCGTCCAGAAACTAGGGTTACGCATTCTCAGAGAGAAAAACATCATTGAAGAACAAGGGTTTCACTTCAAGATTCAAGCTTTAACTTCTAGTTTTTTGGTGATGTCTTCTATTTATTACTTTTATTGTTCTTTTATTTTATTCATGCTATGCTAGAATTTTTATGTACTATGTGAACAATGAATCTCGCATTGTGATCTTTTAATTTTTATTTTGCAATTTGATATTTAAACACGTTTGATGAGTGTTGAATGATTTATATACTTGACTTTTTCTCTACAATCATATGTGCAGTAGTTATATGAGTGTGGTGGTTTATTTTATGCATTCGAAAGAAGAGAAATAAGCTCGACAAGATATAAATCATCGTTTAGTTCATAGAGTATAAAAATATACCGATATGCTTTACGTAAATCTCTAAGTATTTACAAAACGTCATGCATTCTTGTATATTGTATTTGTCATAAAAATATAGTCAAATGGTATGTTAAAATATGTTCAATTCTACTCGAAAGAGATTGTTGAATAAGTTAGAGACATTGATTCTTCAACCAATTCATCGTGTTATCAAATTGTGAAATATGGATTAAGCCCCTGTTTAGTATACATTAAAATTTTTATTCTCATTCTTCTACTCATTTTCAACCACATTCTTCAATAAAATAATATNATCAATTACCGAATGGTTGCCACATCACATTATGTAATCATTTATGTACATAAATTATGTAGAATAAGAATTATCCATATTTAACTTGGCCCTGTTTGAGTCACATTAATTTTTTCATACTCATTCTTCTACTCATTTTCGATCACACATTTTTCAATAAAATAATATTTTCCATCACATCAATAACTTTTCATTTTTTTTAACCACAGACTTTCCATCAATCTACTATTTCAAAATACACTTTTCATTCTTTTTTAACCACAGACTTTCCATCAATTTACTATTCCAAAATACATTCTTCCAAAATAATGTGATTCAAACACACCCTAAAAGTGAATTTGCTTGGTGATTCGAAATTCTATTACGCTTTTTCATATATTCAACTCTTCACCTTTTACATTCAGCCATTACTTCTACATTTAGTTAGTGAGTTTCATTTAATTTGCATAATAGTCTTAGTTTAATCATAAAACTTGAGAATTCATTCCAAATTTGAATAGATTCGATTAAAGTCGCAATAATAGAAATCAAGTTAAATCAATCATCGTGAGAAAGATACTCGAAATTCTAGGATTTCCACTTTATTACTTGTCAACTAACTGTGCACTTGCAAGATTCAAATCCGAAATATATTTTCGTGAACAAGTTTTTTATTATAATTAGACAAATTCAAAAAGAGTATATTAGTAAAGAACAAAACAAATCATTCTTCATAAAGAAACAAAACTATACAATTGGAACAAGAAAATAAAAAAAGTTCGCTTATATAAATAGAACGAAAAAAATATCAAATATGTTGTTCTCATCCACACTTTTGATATGAAGAACTAAGGTTCTCCAAAGAAGGTAATTATCTAAATAAAGCTTAATCAAAACTCAAACTTGCCAGTAAATATCATGGAATTGTTGGAATTGGCATAAAGTAGCAAATTAGCAATGGTAAATGTAGAGCAAAATTCTCGTAGACATTCATATGATGCAGCATAAAATATTGAACTCGAATTGGATACTATGATCTCTTCAGAGGAAAGAAAACCATTGCAATTGGAGAGACTAATTAAAATACTGTCTAACAAAATCCTGAATGTAAGGGTCGACCCTTATTACAACTAACATATTCAGCAAACATTATAAACAGTCAGCAAAATAAGAGCCACGACAGCATTTACATAAGAAAAATGCAAGATGTACATCAAAAAGTGTACATCAAAGTCTACATCCTCTCACATGGAAGGGTCCATTCAAATAAAATATTCGAGTGGGCTCCTCACCCATGTGAGGGGGTGTACACCGTGATGTACACCCCGATATACCACTAGCAATGCTCATGAATTCTCATACATCAAGAAACTACTCGTTAGTCATTTCCAGCTAAAACATCTAGATATATCTATATCATTAAATTATGCAGACAAAAGCGTCGAGCCTTTTTCCTTGATGTGAACGGGCAAGAGAGGTGCAAAAGTAGGCCCCAAAAGCAGAGTATATCTCTATCATGGCAGTGTCACAGGAAATTTGGCTCCTTAATACGTTCAAATACTTGACTCATCTTCAACCCAATGATTTTTACTTGTGGGTTAGAATGGCCATCAAGAAATGCGTTTGTGACCTGCAATTCACCATATCATAACTCACTACTTCAAGAAAAAGTTGGGGAAATTCCAAAATTAAGAATCCTGAATAAAGAAAATTTTCACGAAAACTACATGGAAAGTTTCAGTAAGAAAGTATGCGTCATTTAAAAAGATCATACAGCAGAAACCAGAACCACCAGAAAATTATGCAAGATCTGTGCTTGCTATCACTGAATTTTTCTTAGAGAAGAGAATTTCATATCCAGAGCATCAATTAAGCCTTGTTTGGTCCCCCATTATTTCCAAAATACATTTTTCTCTCGTAATTTTAACTACGTATTCTTCAATAAAATAATATTAAACGCAAACCCAAAACTTTTCCTTATTTTTTAACAACATATTCTCCATTAAAATACTATTCCAAAATGCATTTTGAGGAAAAAATGTGGCTCAAACAGTCGCTAAAAGTTAACTAACCCATCTGCTTTCCCATTAAAGAACTTTCGAGTAGTGCCACAGTCAAACATTATACATTGTGGAAAGGGGAAACCACAACAACAAATCATACAATAATTACAGGACAAAGATTCTATGTACTAATACAAGAGAAGCTCCAGCCACCAATCACTACCCCAAGTAATATTTGGAAAGTAATTCGCAATGCTAGCAGTGGTGCAAAGAATAGGAAAAGATGAAACAGCATATACATAGAACTTGACAGGCCCAATAGAGACTCATTGGTCAAGTGGAAGAGAAATATTACTGCTTGACATAATTTGCCAACCATTCACCAAATACCTGAGTGCATCCAAACAATTTGAGCACTTCCAGTGATGAGCAACTATCCACGATTAATCCAAGAGCTTCATCGGTCAAATTACGGCACCAAGACAAATCTAAAGTAACTAGATTTCTGGAATGTCTGGCAAGTGATAGAGCAGTGTTATTTGAAACCTGTAAAATCAGATAGCCATTATTAACAATACAAGTTAATTTACGAAAATATGAGCAATTCCTTTGCATTAATGCACTCAGAAATCCTAACTTTTAGCTAGAGCAATTAACATCTCTGAGAGAGGTTAAGCACGTTATCCTATCTTTGAGCACCAAATTTCATTGACATCAAGCACGTGCTATCAAGAGACGAGTAAGAGCAAACAAAGCACCAATTAATTGCAAGTACATAATGTTATCAAAAGACAACAGACCAACTACAACCGAACTAATTGCACTAAGATAAAAGTTCAAATAATCTTATCTATAAGAGTGAAAAAATAAATAGAAGTACTGAATGAATTAAATTTAGTCCCTATTTGAGCCCCTTTCTTTAAACACTTAGGGTCCATTTGGTTTGTATTTCAGTTTTTAGTTTTGAGTTCATTTTCAGTTTTCTATTTTGAGGGTTTGTTTTAAAATTGCTAAAAACGCATTTGGTTTATCATTTCAAAAAAATAATTTTCAAAATAGAAAACAAGAAACATGTTTTGTTCGAAATTTTAAAAAATCATTTTATGACACTTTATTCCATGAAATTTATATTCAGTAAAAATAAAACAATTTTATGTTAATATATTATCAAGTAATAAATACATTTTAAAGTCGATGAATTTTAAAATATTTTTCTCAACACAAAAGTAAAATAAAACAAATATTAAATTGAGTTCAACATATAGGAAAAAAAATAAAAATAATAGTGAACGAGAATATTTTATTTGTGTTTATAAAAATATTTTTTACTCCTGTTTGACACACATTCTTTCAAAACTCATTTTCAACCACACATTTTTCAATAAAATAATATTTTCCATCACATCAATAATTTTTCCTTAATTTTTAACCACATATTTCTCATCATATCACAATTTAAAATACATTCTTTCCTAAAAAATATCCATCAAACACATTCTAGAATATTGTTGAAAATAATCATTAAGAGTTTGAACTATTCTTTATTTTTTTATAATTTTATTTTAATTTTACATTTTACATTTTTAAAATTTTAATTTATTTTTTCAAAATTTTTATTTTTTAGAATTTATCAATTTTATTTTTTGAATTTATTTTTCTGAATTTTATTTTTTAAAATTTAAAAATATTATCCTTCTAGAATTTAGTTATTTTTTTAAATAAAATTTTATTAAGGGTGTGTTTGAATCTCATTTTAATGAGAATAGAATTTTTGAAATAATGATTCATGGGAAAATGTGTGGTAGAAAAATGATAAAAAGTTTTAGATTTGTGTGTAATATTATTTTATTTGGAGAATGTGTAGTTGAAAATAAAGAAAAAGAAAAATGAGAATGAGAAATAAATGGGTGTCAAACAGAGACTAAGACGCTTGTTTTCTACGTTTCGAGTGTTTTCATAACGTCAAAAATGCTTTTGAGTTTCATATTATAAATTTAACCTTATTTTTGAATCAGACCAAAGAGATTTTCAGTATTTTGCAAAACTGAAAACGGCAAACCAAACGTACACTCATTTTTCTTCGAACTCATTTTTAATCGCACATTCTTCCAATGAAATAATTTTATATGTAAACCTAAAACATTACCTTACTTTTTAACTACACATTCTCCATTAGTCACTATTACAAAATCTTTTCTTTCAAAACATGGGGCTCAAACAAACCCTTATTTTCTTACCTTGATAAGGTTATTGAGCGACAGTTCTATCAGAGATGCTCCAGAAATCTCAAGATATGCAGCAATAGCTTCATCGCTGCCAGAAAATGAAATCCAAGAATTCCAACAGTTATTTCAAATCAGGTGTACACAAATAATGTCCCGAAGTGGTATAGGACTACATCAAGAGACCTAGGAACAAAAAAAAGAGAGAGACTAATAGCAAACCAAGCTAGAAAATATGGAACGAAGGAGAATCAAGGTTTTCATCTTGTGCCTCTTTATTCATTCTTACTGTATTCATCCGTCATTAAATTACCCTGTATTTGTTTCCTCAATGGTGGGCTTAACTTGTGTTAAAAGAACCATTGTTGAGTAGTTTAACTATGACTAAGGGCTCATCTATTTTTGTCCATCATTGTCATAACTTACAGACACACAAGTAAATAGAATTATGTAGCGAGCAACACCTTTTATTCTCCCAACAAAACTCAGTAATCCGCCGGTAGAACAATGAATTAAAAATTTTAGCAAGTCCTCGACAGATTTAAATAAATAGCAAATATATATAGCTTCCTCATCCATGAAAATCAAGGAAATGTGGATAACTAGAAGTAAAATTAAACTAATCAGGTCACGGTCAAGGCCAAAGGAAAAGAGTTCCCCAATCTTCAGCCATAGAAATAAGAACACAAGTGAAGTGTCAATATGCAATACCCCCGCAAAAATGAACTTTAGTATAATTCTGGTTGACAATATTATTAAATTCATTCAAAGAATAGAAACCTGAATGCATTGCGACATAATTTCAGTGTATGAATTGCTCGACAACCATTTGCAAGGTGTGCCATTGCAGTATCTGTCAATGTGCACAAGTTCATGAGGTCTATCACTTTTAAATCAGAACAAGTCTCCGCAATGACTTTCAAAGATAAATCGGACAACTGCCTGCAACAAGTTTTGAACATAAATTTCGAGTCAGTTTATTGTTTTTAACTCTTCTGTGAACAAAAACAGATCTGATAAACCAGACACTTACATGCAGCCTGCTAAACCAAGTTCTTTGATCCTGCGACCATGTACAGATGCAATTTCACTGACAAACTTATCACAAACAGTCTGGATTCCACCTAGTGATAGAATTTCCAAATGCTCTAGCTTTAACAATGCTGGTAGAATAAGCATAGCATCTATTTCTAGACAATCATCTATATATAATTCCCTTAGAACTGATTTCAGCGAGTTCGCCAAACTGCAAATGCCAACAGAGGTAAGCAGGGAACACTGGGCGAGATTAATAGATGTGATAGATGGGGCAGAAGAAACAAGTGCTTTTAGCCCAGCATCTGAAAGACGGTATGCACCCTTCAAGGATACTGTAGTCAGAGCAGGAAGACTATTAAGTGAATGGGCCAAGGTAGCAGAGAGAGTATAGTCTGGTACACAGCATCCACAATGATCCAATTGCAGCACCTAATATCATGAAATGATATTTCAGGTCCTTCAAAGATAAAAATTAAAAGAGAAGCCATTGATCAAAGGATATGGTTTAACAAAAGTATATCAGCCTGACAGTTTCCATTAATGACATCCGAAATCAAACTTACACAGTAGAATAAGTAATATCCACAACAACAATTCAAGGACTTCTACATTCTAATTAAGGTTAGCACTCCAGACGAAGTGTTCACTGCAGTTCTGTGTATTATATACACAGAACTTGAGGAAGCAACGACTAAATGCTATTTGTGAATCTAAACAATATGGGAACATTTTTCTTGTACAGAATAAATAATCAGATATGTAAATGGAACATGAGCAAAAAGAATCTTACAGTTAGGTTGTTGGTATCGGTACTTTCAAATGTCCTAGTGAATAGCTCCTCAGACAACCATGAGCAGTCCCTCAGACGTATCTCTGTTGGAAATCCACTAACAAGTAATTGAAGGAAATGACTATTCATCTTCCTGGAATCACAAAGCAACTGACAGAGCTTGTGCCTCAACACATCAGGGATGCAGTCGAGTGAAGTGATAGCATCGGCATTTTTTGCAAGAATTGACAAGCATAGTTGTTGCAATGAGGGAAGAAACTGCTTTTGGCGGTTACATTTCTTATCTTTTCTGGGAATCCATGTTAGTTCCACAGCTTTACTTTTGCCCACTGAGGAACCATGCAGCCCAGGCACATTTTTCTCACGATCCTTAATGATTTTCATGGCAGTTGAAAAGGGACCAGGCCAGTCTTCTATTTCACTGACAGCTTCAGAGGTTGGAATTTCTCTTCCAGCAATACCAGCAGCAGCATGGCCCAGCTCTTCCTCTTGCACAGAAAAATGTGCAAACCGAGATGCATTTTGTCTGGCTATATCTCTGAACCGTTTCTTATAACTTCTTGCATCTGTTTCTCTGACGATATTCACGTCTAGCAATGCTGCATTTTCTGTTAAGTTGATTGTACCTGCATGAGCATTTTCCTTTTTGTTTTCTATCCTAAGCTCAAAATTCTTAACCAATGCATCCATTCCATTAGAGGAAGAATCTTTCTCAACCAATTTCCCTTTCCCTTTTTCTTCTTTCCGCAGTCTCGCTCTAGTCTTCACACCAGTTTCAATTCCAATCACACTTTGAGCTGTGACTTCTACTTTACCATCTACACTTTCCGATAACCTGGAGCTTAAATCATCAGTTAATATCCCTACTTCTTTATCTACTTTCAATTTTACTAAAACAGCACTACTTGTCGGCAAAGTTTTATCAACCACTTTCCCTTTACCTTTCTCCCCTCTACTAAGTCTCCTCTTCTTCCAACTACTACATACATCCTCTTCCATATTTCTCCCTGAGTCAGCCTTGTCATTGTTTCCATTCAACAAAATCTCACTTTCTTTACCATAACCTGACTTAGCATCATTATTACAACTCTCAACTTCTTCCAACCCGATACTAGAACCTCCAAAATCATCTTCAATTGTTCTCTTCGCTACTTTCTTTCCTGATCTCAAGTTAAAGAACCCTTTTTCTTTCCCATCCTTGTTACCTGACTTCAAAACAGCTGAGTCCATCTCCAAGCTATATGTCCTCTTCCCTTTCCCATTATTGGCAGTCTTAATCCCCAAAGTTTCTCCATCACATTCAAATCCAGACTCACCCATACCTCTGCCAAACTTGAATTCCTCCAAAACAGGAACTGATCCACTGACAAGCCAAGTTCCTGTCATTGTCTGTTCAGAAAACCTACCTTCCTCCTTAGCCTCCAAATCTGAATCCAAAGCCTCTTTCTCCAAATTCCCTATCTCACATACACCCTCACAAGGATTATTCTCAACTTTTGTCTTTACTTTCTTCCTTTCTTCACTCATAATCTCAATATTATCCTGGTGATCGCCTTTACCCAGCTTTGCTGCCAAGCGTGCACTTCTCCGCACTGTTACAGCTTCGGAACCCATATTGAAACCAACCACCAACCCCGATTCTACACCTGGCTCTGGAGCCGAAGAACTAGAAATTGGGGTCGTATTTATCAATGGTTGGTTCGAATATTCAAGGGTTTTCGCTGGAGTCACTGGTTCAGTCAGCGCATTCTCAAAGGCTTTTGGTAGCGAACCTTGGGAATTGAAGGTTGACGCTACTTCTCGGGACCTCAACACCGTCATAGCGCAGACTGAATTAATAGAAACAAACAGTAAGAGGGGAAAAAACGGAAACTCTGCTGTCTATAGATACAGTTTGATTCAAACATTTGAATGCAACTCATTAAACACATTGCAAGGAAAATAGATTAAAAATGGATAAACACCCAACTAATTACACAAATACATTCACATCAATATTCATATACACACAACCCTAATATATGACTATTGGGAGATAAAAAGGTACTTACAGAGAATAGCAATAGTCGAAGAAAGAGGCGATCGACAAAAAAGCGAGAAGCGGAAGAGAGTGTAGAGTTCCGCTTGGAGTTATGACATGTACGCACGCTGTGCTTTGTTGGTTGTGCGGCACCGTCGGTGTTTGAGGGGAGTTGAAGAAACTTACTGGACACGCTTGTTAAGAATAGAAGGCTAATCTTCGTATTTCCCGCCAAAATATGGTTTGGGCCAGAACCTTCAAGCCCAATAAAAAACACTTGTTGGACAGGTTCGGGTAAATAATTGAGATTATTTGAACAAGATATTTCCTTTTCTAAAATAAAAATAAAAAAACTATTTATTTTCTCGTTCCACATTTATAGCTCATGCTTGATTCCACTAAAAAGTTATATTAAAGAATAATGCTATTTAGTATTTAGGGTGTGTTTGAGCCACATTCTATTGGAAGAATGTATTCTGAAATAGTACATTGATGAAAAATGTGTGGTTGAAAAAGAAGGAAAAGTTATTGATGTGATGGAAAATATTATTGAGAACAATACATAACTCCTAGTTTTAAAAATCACATTTCATAAATAACAAATTTATTAAAATATTTCAAAAATTAGGTGGCTAATAAATTTATTAAATATTAAAATATAATATAATATACATTAATTATTTTTATCAATGCCATCTCACTTACCATGTCCTATCACCCCACTACACCACCTTCCCTCCACCTCACCACCGAAGACGGCTTTCAGCTCCGGCAACTTTTCCGACGATCACTCCGGCGACGCTCTGACGACTTTTTCGGCAGTCGCTCCAGTGACTTAAAAGATTTCCAGAAAATTAAAAATGATACCCCCACCCCCATGGATCCACCTACCCCACCTCACCCTCCACATATTTAAATCTGAAAATCACCCCACCACCACCACCACCAAATTTTTTTTTTCAGAAACTCAAATCTGAAAATCACCCCACCCCACCTCCACCCCACCCCACCCCACCCACCTGACCTTCCAAAAAAATTTCCAAATATTAAAAACTGGAAGTCACACCCCCAATCAATGAATCCACCTACTCCATCCCAATTCGTGTATCCGTTAACAACCAGTCACAGTCGGTTTCAATTAATACAAAATCGGTCACAATTAAGTACGGAGACAAGCCTTTTATCTCCGTGCGGCACGGAGACATGGGCCATGTCTCCGTTAAAAACCAGTCCTAATCGACCACAATTAATACAGAATTGGTCACAACCAGTTATAATTAAGCACGGAGACACGGCCTGTCGTGTCTCCGTGTGATCGTGTCTGTGCGGCACAGAGACACGGGTCGTGTCTCCATTAACAATCGGTCACAATTAACACGGAATTGGTCACAACCAGTCACCCACAAACAAATCAGCACACACTAAAGACTAACACCGCAACCCACGACCACTGACCACCGCCTCCACTCCAATTCATCACCACTACCACATCAAACAATGGATCTGATCAAACAACCACCCATTAAATCAATTTCAAATATTTTTTCTTTCACAGTTACAATAGATACTCAGTTTTTTTATATAAATTAAACAATTCATCCATTACAAAATAGAAAACTTTTCACAACTCAAATAACAATATAAAAAGTTATTTTAGATAATTAATTAACCCATATAATTTAAATTCAAAATCTTCCATTCAATTTAGTTACTCAGCAGAGAAATTCCTCTTTCTTTACCATTAGTGTGGAATAAAGATTTGACTATTCCTTTTTCTTTGACATTTAGAAAAAGTGAAAAAAACAAGCAACTAAAGGTAAAAGTAAGACAAAGAAGTAAATTAACATCACCAAACCACTTGACATAACTTGCAGAAAATTCTGTCACCAATGACAGTATTTGTATTGGCTATATTTATTACAAACAGAAAGTTTCTGATGAAGATTCCAAAAAATATTCTTGAAGTCGGTGTTGGCCATTGCGAAATTGATCTTATTTGACAATCCCACAAAAATTAGAGTAATGCTAGACGTATAAAAGAATCTTGCCAGAAAGACTTAAAATGTCTATT
>CAIGRS010080263.1:0-14464 GCA_903798395.1 Fraxinus floribunda | reverse complement strand
AAAAAGTTCGTGTAGAACAATAGTAAGAAGTATTAAAAATGAGATTACCCATATCTTGTGCGTGATGACACATCATTGTTCAAGCATAGCTAGCCAAAGAGCTACAGCTACTAAATGATTATTTGGAACCTTACAATGAGCTTGTATCTCACAACAAATCATGCATGATGCACCAAAGATCTTAAAACTTTTACCATGTTTTTAGGGCTCAATAGCTAAAAGTAGTATATACAACCCATTTGTTAATTTCAAAATCTGTCGAGTGAGAATGACTCTGATAGACGCTAAGAGGGAAGGGGGTAAAAAATATATCAATGCATCGATGATAGACGAGAGAATAATAATTCATACAAACAAACTTTTTACTGGTAGATACAGAAGTTCACAATTATCTTGGAAAAAGGTTCAACATCCCCCATTAACTTATTTGCTACATGCTTATAGCATGACCTAGTATTGATGATCATATTGAGTTTTCAACAGCATGTGGATTGTATGTGCGACGCCTCAACTGAGATTCCTGAGTTGGCTGCTGCAAGAAAATTCTTGTTGGGTCATTCGGGTCAACATATCTGCAAAACACGAAAAAATAAATAAATAAATAAGATCAGCCAGAAGTAATCTTCGTAATCATGAATGATAAATGGGGACATGGACACATACGCATGTCTCATCATCTCATCAACAGGAGTTTGTGCTGCTTGCAGAGGATCCACTTGAGGCTGTGCTTCCATGCTGGTACGTTGGTTGTATTGTCTAACTGACAAAATTAAGTTGAAAAAAAGTGGGACAAAAGTTCCACAACCACCTTCCTTGAAGAGAATCTTGAAGGATTGAGTCGAATACAGAGCCCTGTGCTCGTTATCAGGTACAACCTGAAATTGGCAGGATGGAATTCAGATCTCTCCACTGAAAGTATATAATAGCTCTTTTCTACTTACAGGGTCAACATGTCCAGCAATATTGTTGCAGTGGAATATCGGCTGGTTGAATTTTTCACCATGAACATAGAGCTGCAGAAACACATCCCAGGTCAGGACTCAGGAGTTATATGCATGCTTCTATTAAGTATAGTAACCAAAAAGGTAATAATTGAGAAGAACCAAAAAGACCGACACTGCATAAATGTAAAATATACTTGGATATGTGGGAAAATGCAGTTGTGGAGTTCAAGAAATCATTTTTACTTTCGTGGTTGAAGTACAGAAAAATCTTTTCAAGAGTCTATTACATAAAACAAAACAGAAAGTCATCTTTGAATTACCACCATATACTCAATGGGGTCAGCTAGACCAGACCGTCCCTAGGGTGTCTAGCTCTGCATCAAGCCACTTTTCCATAGTTTTGAAGCATATTGTTATGCATCTTCGAGTATTACTCATCCCATCGCTTTTCAATGTTCTTAATCCTAACATTTATCAAGTGCTGAATTGCTCACCACTCTCACTGTGCCCTACTCCTGAAAACTTACGGAACTAGTTGGCGCACTCTTATAACACTAAGGTTAGCAAATTATCAACATTCATACAAATCCACCATATAATCGTCTATAAAAATTACTTTCCCAATTCTGGCTTCATTGATCCCAAGTGGGAATCTTGGGTATCTCTCATTTAGAACATTAATCTACTAAATGCTTCCACCATTGTGACAATACTCCTTTTAGTTTCAGCTTCACAGAGAGTACATTTAGTTTCTCCTATATCAGACTTCCATTACAAATAATTCTCCAAGCTTGCTAAGTTGGCCCTAATCAAGTAAGTCTTCTATACATCCTACCATGGAATTCTAGAACTTTCATTTCAGACTCCTGTATTGAGATCAAGAACTCATGCTAACCTCTCTTACAATCCACTGCACTTAGATTGGCACCAACACAGGATTTTGAAGGTTTAAAGAGCTCATCGATTAGGATGGGATGGACTCTCCCACAGGTAGAGTTTAAGAGTAAAGATGGAATGAAGGACGAAATTCAGGAAGATTTGGATGGTTCGGAGCTAGGGGGTTGCACAATCCATGAGGAAGCCTATCCATAGATTGTGCAATGTATGATGACCAAGTCCGGAAGATATAGCCCCTATTTGGGCTCTATTAAAATTATAATTCATTTTTCTCCCTTTTCTTATCAACCACATTTTCCAATAAAATAATATTACACGTAAACCCAAAATTTTTCATTCTTTTTTAACCATACATTCTCCAAAAAAATTACAATTCCACAATATATTTTTCCGAAAAATCTAATTAAAATGGAGGCCAAACAAGGGCATAGATTCACCCATATCCTATGTTTGGCGACGACAAAAGAATCAAATAACTTTTTATCCACATTCCATCCTTAATTATTTTTGCATATCGCATTAGTTTTTTGTCAAAATAATTGGCCGAATGATTTTCCCATTGAGATTTCCTACATTATATAGGAAATAATATCAATCTAAATTTAGTAAATGCAATCAACCTAAATATGGTAAATAAAATTATATACGCAATTATGTTAAGTCATAATCATCGTCAATCTTCATGAGCTTCGCAATCTCTGTATTCTCTATTGACCATATCTTTTGATTTCATTGACATCCCCTCAAATTGATGCTGGTAAAAACATTAATTTGCCATCATGAACTAGCGACGTTAATAATGCTTGTGCCCACGAAAATAAGAGATCCAAATCACAGCAACCATCTACGAATAATAATGATGATGAGAGACCTAAGAACAACAAATAATGCAGAAACAAGAACCACTCCAAGAACAGTCCAAAGCCACTCCAGAGAGCTCACACCCCAACAAGAATTTCCAAAAAAAAAAAAAAAATCACAAAATGTGCCGACCACACGCATGAGCTTTATCAGTTGGGAGAACTCAGTTGAACACATAATTCGTGTTCCAACAAAAGCTCTAACGGTCAAAGCACTGGCAAAAAATCCAGCAATATATCATTGATCAAGATGCTACAGTTGGAAGAAATCTCACATAAAAGCGTACACAAAAAACTCAAGATGATCATCCTCTGAGAATCCAAAACCACATAAGGATGATCCTCCTCTGAGAATCTAAAATTCTAGCTCATCACCTGAGCTAAATGATCTAGAAGCATCAATTTGTTGACTGGTCTATAAAAGAACTCGAAAGCCCAATTCTAATATGTAAACCCAAAAATAATCACACGCACGAGCCACAATCCACTAATATAAGCCCACATATTGATATGTAGCAGCCCAACAACATTAATCCACATATTCCAAATTACTTCCCACAATACAACATCAATCCTCAAATTTTATGGACCAAAAATCCCCAGAAATCACAATTGATGTCCAATAATTTGGAAAAAAATAAGTCTTGGGAAGAGATGAAACCCTAGAAAGTCTATAATGCAATTGAATTTCGATTTTTCATAGAAACACCAACTGTTAAGGACTCACAAAACTCCATGATGTCAGGCCATTTTAATTCTAGATCTTGCTTTTTCAAATTAACCACCGATTGTATCCAAGAGAGTCCTAAGAAATTCATTGTGCATCACCTTAATTATCAAAGAATTCTCGTTGGCAACTGTAAAGATCTCCTTACAACTTATACCTTCTTTCCTGAGTTCCAACCTCGACTCCAATCCTTCCGAGTTTGGTAATGAAATTGAGAAGAAATCACTAGGACTGGACATGGCCCGATTCAGTTCGGTTAACCGAACTCGAATTTTCGAGTATTTAGTAAATGAAACTGTTGGATCCAAATTTAATTATGAAACCGTTCGGGTTTGGTCCCTGAGATCCGAACAATAATTAATTTTTTATATTTACAACACTACATTAATTCGATTATGACATGTTTAATCTTAACTCTTACAAAATAACGTAATTCAATTTCGAGATATTTTTTGCGTCTCTCTTTGTTGAGTTCTTTATAAATTTGACTATTAAAATTACAAGAAGAGAAAAATAGCGAGTTCACAATAATAGAATGGAAGAAACGACACTAAGATAGAATAAGAAATCTGGGTAATACTTAGGTCGATTTGATTAAGTTGGCCTTGGCTGGAAATAGTAAAATCATATTTTGAGTTTGGACTAAATTAATTAGTAAGAAAATTTAGTTAGAAAAAATAAAATAGTTTAATTTATTTAAGATAAAAGATTAGGGAGATTTCTTTTTATTCGGTTCTGGGCCTAAAACCAAACCAAACTCGTCGATTTTGGATTCAGATACCCATTCGGGTATTTAACTTAAGAAGAACCTCAATTCGGTTCAGTTCGGGTCTGATTTGACTCGGTTCAGGAGTTTTGTCCAGTCCTAGAAATCACTGTAACATAAGATAAATTGGTACAGGGGGTGATGAATACATTCCCAAATTTTTTTCTAATCTTTTGTCCTTGGAAACCCCCAGCTTATAGAGCTTTGGAGATCTAGAGATTTGTTCTTCCTAGGAATTTTAACGTCCGCAGAATTTTCTATGATGTTTTCCATCAAGACTCCCTCAATCCAACCCGCCCAAAAGAGCCCAATACTACCCGGCCCATATAGACCCAACCTAAAAAACAGCAGCAAACCTCAAAAACCAAAATAATAGCCCATTTAGCAAAAACCAAAATGACCCATAGCCTTTCATTAATAAACTCAATCCAATTACACACAAACCCTTCCCCTTCACATCTTTAAACCGAACCGAAGCCGCATGCCACTACTAAGAATTCACCATCACGACCCATTCCATCGTTGTAGTCTCTTCAACAACACCTCGTCAAATCCCATCACCGCATTAAAAGGACGAACCTCTACCTCGATTGACAAAATACACCACCACTGACAAACCATTATTAGGTCTGGGTATAACTGAAATAAGAGAGGCTTTAAGGAAAATTGAAGTCTGATTCTACACTCAGAATTCAGTTGGGAAGGCAATAATATGAATCGAGTTGCTGTTAATTACACTACCGATTGCTGCTATACTATTCTGTTTGAGAAAATTTGAAGAAAGCGAGGAAGAAGATGGGATAGGATCCCGCCATGAGAAAATCCAACCAAGAAACGGTAGAAAATTCTAAGGAAGAGACTCTAATACCATATCTAAATAGTTGGCCGAATGATTTTCCCATTAGGATTTCTTACATTATATAAGAATAATATCAATATAAATATAGTAGATGTAATTAACCTAAATACGTAAATACAATTATATACATAATTATGTTAAATCAAAATCATCGTCAATCTTCGCGATCTTCATCAATCTCCGTTAAATCTAATTGACATTTTTTTCTTAAGATCCAAACACTAGAAAATGCTTTCCTAATTCAAATCAAAGATCTAAACACATACATACTGTCTCAGCGGTTGTTGAGATTTTTTACCCAATTAACTTCTTTTCTTAGAGCATAATAAATCAGATCCTCAATATGACATTTCAAGCAAAATGATCTCTATTTTCAGTATATGCTAATGTAACAATATTGTGTTGCATATTTAGAATAAGAACAGCCATTTTAGGAGAACAAAAGCATGAATAATGCCCCAAAACCGAACAAAGCACAAAATAATGTTAATTCACTTTCACAAGCAACATAAATGCTTTCTGTCACTCTAAAATCTACAGAAAGAAGCCTCAAGATCCAAACAAATGTTGTTTACAAATAAAAACATTGTATAATAATGACTAGATAAAGAAAAAAAAAACCACAAATATCAAAAGTGAGAAATGAACAAGTGTGCATCTGGATATAAAACTAGAACATCCAGATTTCACTGAAAAAGAAAAATAATCAATTGTGTATTGACTTGATTAAAGGTCTTCCAATCTTCCTTAGAATAACATCTAAGATAAGCCAACAAAGGAGAAGCTAAACATACCAAGGGCATATCAAAAGCAGCAAAATTGCCAACAGGTTTATTTGCAACAAATACCATGCGGATATTGGACAGGTAGATTGTTCCCTTTGCTTTAACACGATCCCCGTGTGCGCTGAGAACAGAGAACGTGATAGTTAGTCTCATATTAACATAACAACCATCAATTAATCACTTGAAGAAGTCAAACTGGAATGAAATTAATCTACAATGGATTGCAAAATTGGTTATATTGTTGTATTTCAATTACAATATCTAATGTCCTAAGGCCTGAATGCTTATTTTTTTTATTTTTTATTTTTTTTTCTGAGGCAAAAATCAATAAACAGTGCCAGAGAGCCAATCATCTACACATAGACAACGAGAAAGAACAGGAACTCCAAAACTGAATATTTAATTTCAAATAATATCAAAAGGCTAGATCAATCATGCTGAATAAATTTCCAAAAAGACACAGACTTCTAATGACTTAATCCATGGTGTTATCATCTGGCCTCTCGTCCTAGTGTCAACCAGTCCAATACCATACCAAGAAGATTACAGCATCAGAAGCTAGCTTTACCAACATAATGCCTCTAATTCTTTTAACTATATAAATAATCAATATATTGTTGTTTTATTGTTTAATCAGCGAATAAAAATAAGCAATTGGTGAAAGAGAATTTCAAGACGATTAAACCCAAAAATTATGATTCCTGCGTAATACCAAATAATGATAATAAAAAACCTCCTATCAACTTGAAATATTTTTTAGGATTATGATTATCCATCAGACGAACATCGTTAGTACTAAGAATTACAAAGGATATGCAATTGCTAACCCCGGGATCTTGTCAATTTCGAACTCAACGCCATCTCTGGCTAGCACGAACGTTTCGTTGACAAAAGGCACAGGCATGCCATTAGAAAAAAGCTGAGGATTCAAAGCCATCAGAAGCGTTTCGCCGTTGATCAATTGGAAGAATATCAGTATATCACTAGCAGAGATGGAAAAAACTCGAGACGATCAATCGCTATATAAGCGAATATCATACGTATTCTACAACATTCTAGATGTTGGATTTGGGAATTTGTACGCAATACGATGGCATTGGTAAAAATATTCAATTTGTCACTCTACTTTAATTTGTTCCAAATTAGTTATTCAAATTTAAGTTGGATTAATTTCACAAACGGTAACTGAATTTAGATCAAAATTATAAAATGGTCACTAAATTTTCAAATTTGTACACACGGTCACTCACTTTTACATGCGCTTTAACAAAACGGTTACTGAAATTTAAATTTATTACACAAACGGTCACTGAAGGACCGTTATAATTTTAATTCAAACTTAAAGGATTAAAACAGTTGAATATATAACATTGAGTACCACAAGTACAAACATCATCAACAAAAAAAAAAAAATCCATTTTCTACCACTACTTTGAGACGAAATTCCACCACTTTTCGACCACTAAAATCACCGGACCAACAAACTGCATTGAAGCTCTTGATGACCTCTACGCAACCCACCCAAGAATCGCCCTTAATTCTGACGGATTTAGCCGAAATTTCGTCCTAAAGTGGGCCGCTCGCAAAGCACAAAACTTCCTGCCACCACTTTGGGACGAAATTTCACCACTTTTCGATTATCAAAACCATCGGACCAACACACCACCTTAAAGCACTCGCTGTCCTCTACGCAACCTACCCAAGAATCACCCATAACTCGACGGATTTGGTCGAAATTTCGTCCTAAAGTGGACCGTTCGCACAGCACAAAACTTCCAGAGGTCACTTTGGGACGAAATTTCAGCAGCCAGGGGCAATTCTTGAGTGGGTTGCATAGATGAAAGCGAGGGCTTTAAGGTGGTGTGTTGGTCCTGTGGTCTTGGTGGCCGAAAAGTGGTGGAATTTTGTTTGAAAATGTGTTAAATATAAGGAAAAAATCTGAATTTACATATAAATTTAATTTATGGGAGAATGTGTGATTAAAATGAGTTTTGAAAAAAATGAATTTTTAGAAAGATAGTGGCCAAACATAGGTCTTATGTACGAATGAGTCAATATTTGGTGGAAAGTTTATTGTTGAGATTTGCTGACTTGGAACGTAAATTAGATTAAGAGCCATGCTATGTATACATAGATGTACACATAGAACTTCAATTTATATGCGCTTTCACAAACGGTCACTGAAATTTAAATTTCTTTCACAAACGGTCAATGAAGGACTGTTATGATTTTAATTCAAACTTAAAAGACTAAAACACTTGAACATATAACCTTGAGGACCTCAAGTACAAACATCATCAACCACCCCCCACCCACCCAAAAAAAAAAAAAAAAAAAAAAAAACATTTTTTTTCTTTCCAAATGTGTCGGGGCCCTTAATGTAAGGTTTGCGAAAGGTAATGTGGGCATATCATTTTGTTATTTTGTGGGAACAAGGATGGAGAAAGCTCTAAACAAAAAGAATGGCTTCGGCAGTTCATGGTAACCAATATTATGCTTGAAATTTGTGGCCATATCAAAAGAAATTGCAAAACTAATATGTTTATCCTCTTTTTGATGCATTATCTTGTAGGATGGTTCCCATCTTTGGGTGCTAGCTCTGCATAAGAAGAAGGAAGGGCGGTTCCCCCTTGAGCCTGGTGAAGTAGCGGGGATGCTTCGTGCTATGGGCTACCCTAAAGAAACTCCTATATAAGTTGCTTCTGAGCAGTTTTATGGTGGACAGAATTGCATGGCACCACTCTGGAACATGTTCCCCAATCTTGTGAGTTATTTTCTCAATTTGATGTTTAATGGCTTATCTTATTATGGGCTCAAAATGCCAATAGCTATTTCAATTTTTTGTTTTCCTTGTCATTCTACTCTCGAATATCTTTCCAGCCAATAGGATAAAATCATGAATAGTGGCACTATTTACAAATCGTTTCCTAATTTGAAGTGATTGGACCCATGTGATTCAACTTTTTCTATACGACTATACGTTATATGAATAGAATACCAACCATTTCTGAATACCTGCATAAGCCAATGGAACCATATGATGTTTTTTATTCTCTTATAGACTATAGTCAACGTTTTCATCAAGTATTTGTGACAGCTTACGAAGGAGGAAGTGGTAAGTGGTAAACAAGTTAGAGTTGCATGGATTCAGAAAGCGCGTTACGAGCTTGCCAGCTCTGGACTTCTTGGCCTGTTTGAAGTCTGATGTCTTTGTGATGACCCACGGAGGAAATTTCGCTAAATTGATAATCAAACTTCGTATGTACATGGGTCATCACCTGATTCACCTTAAATCAACAAAACCTGACAAGGGTCTTATGTCGAAATCTTTAGGTGACCCATGCCTTGGGCACCTTTGTTGGAGATGTCGATGTTAATCACCAAACATAAACTAGCTTACTCGAAGAAATTTTTTCCCAATTATGACATTTGGGAGAACCCTTTGACACCTTGCATGTGTAGAGCTTGATCATGATAGTTCTCTTAGTGTAGCACAAATCACATGATATTCGTTGTGAGCATTTCCTTGAAAAAATATACCCAAGTGCATCAAGAGATTTTTCGAAGTTAATTTTGCCTTTTTACTCTTAGTGCATGTTTTGTCACTACAAGAAAAAAGGCCTTTTGCAACATGCAAAAGGCAACATTCACCAATTGTATGTTGTTAAAAGAGGTCTAGCGAACATTCAACAAGTGTATGTTGCTTTTGGATGACAAAATTGAGTTTTAACAATATTTTTTTAATGAATGTTGCTAATGCACCCTTTAACAAGGTTCACAGTCTGTTTTCTTTAATTTTTTTTTTTGCAACGTACAATGCGTGTTGCTAAAAGGTTAATGACAACGTGTATCGCGCGTTGCCATAGAGTAGTTTTAGCAATGTGCAATGTGCGTTGCTAAAAGGTTAATGGCAACGTGCACTGCGCGTTGCCGTAGAGTAATTTTAGCCGTAGAGTAGTTTTAGCAACATGCAATGCGTGTTTCCATTAGTTGTTTTAGCAACGCGCACCTGAACGTTGCCATTAATTCTTTAGCAACGTGTACTGCACGTTGCTATTACTTTTTATTTAATTTTTTATTTTTTAAGTTGCCCTAATTAGATTCAAACATTGGTTTCGAATTCCAATTTTCAATTGAACTCATACGGCCATACCCTGATATCACCTTCCTCTGGCTCCTTCGCCTCCACCTATACCTTCCAGTCCCAGCCTCAGTCTCTGCCTCCGCCTACTCCAGAGCCGGACTTCTCATCTTCTCAACACGCCATTCAATTATTTTTCACAATTTCCGTTGCTGACTTACTGCTCGCTCACCTGCTCCGTCCCTGTTTGTTCGAGCCCTAGATGGAAGCACCAGAAGGACCGAAGGTGAAGCCCCGATTCCCTGAACCCAAAGCTTATACTCTCATTTTTATTTGTTAATTTTTTGTTATTTTGATTTGTGTATATTGTAATAATGTTTGAATTTTTTTTCTTTTCGACATATGAAATTAGTTGCTGGAGTCCATCATTGATGCTGAGAAGGCTAAAGTGCAGAAAAGGAGAGTGGCCATTTAGATAAGACTCTCATTAAAATAATTGGGTTAGTGAAGTTCATGTTGAAACCTAATGGAGTACATGTGAAATTCCCTTTGTTATGGTATATTGTCATCAATTGTGTTCTTAGCATAAATGACTATGTTTGACCATTTTTCCAATGATTGATTCCTCTGTGTGTCAATGAGTCTATTCGTGTGACCACGTTTTAGACTTAGATCTATGTATATGCCTTAAACGCAGATTTCTTCTGCTGGGTAGTAAAACTACACTTGTTATGATACTTTTTTTTTGATAGGTACACTTGATAGGAGACTTCATCAAGAAGTTTGCAGTCAGTATAGAGGTGTGTTAGAATTGGAATTTGAAATTATTTTCGTGCATTATATATAGAAGGTAGTAGTGGCTTTGTAAAACTATGTCAGCAAAATAATTTGATTTACTGTATTTATGAATTCTGACTTCTGAGGCTACAAAATGTAAAGAAATGTATATATAGCAGGCTTTATATACATTTCTGTATCTTGAAGTTTAGTAAATTGAGTTACATCACTTGTAGAGAAGTCATCCAATATCAAGATCTGTTTGTCCTGTTTAAAGAAGAAAGGGCACGAGCTAAAACTTACCGATAAGTTTCCAGGTCGAAGTATTACGATCTCTGCCTTCCTGACTGAAGCAGAGGTGGTTTGATTCCCATTGTATGCAATGGTTTTTGTAATTACTTGTTTTTCATAAATTCAAGAATTATGGCTTCAAAATAAAATTAATTTTGGAAAAATGCATCATGGATCTCAATCTATTGCTTTAGTGTAATAAGATGATTGTTTGTGTGTGCTAATTATAATCTGGAGCTTGTTGAACATGTGACAACCACTAAAATGCTGCTTCATTTGAAGTGAGTTTGTTAATCGGTATGCTATCATCTCTTTCCAGGTTTGAAAGGTTTTGCCTATATTATTCTTTACTTAGTGTTACTTAAATTAAATGAATGAAGGGAATTGGAAAAGGTCTAATCTGTAGTGTTTCCCATAAATGTTTTATTCCCTCAGTTTCTAAATGTTTCTAGCTAAGAATATGAAGTAAACAAAAAATAAAGGTTTCCTGCCATAGGTTTGCTTTTATGTTCTTGAGTCATATTTATGGTGACTTAATTTCACGTAGTTGACAGTATCTGTTAGCTTGTTCAAATTGAAGCAAATAACAGATTATCCTCAAGTGTCCACAATCAAAAACTTCTTCTCAATGGTTTTTACCTATTATATTTCTGATGTAGTCACTTAATCTGTCTATGATCTTTCTAGGAAGGTAGATAACTTCCATTTTTCTAAATACTTTTTTGTCCGCATCCTGAAAAGAAAAATGAGCAAAATGTATCCATAAATTTTGTGAGCAATGCACAAACTCAAGAGAGGGAGACTACATTGAACCAACTGCTGGTGCAACTAGATGGATTTGATAAGAGCAAAGGTGTTATTTTTTGGGTGCCACTAACAGGATGGACTTGTTGGATCCTGCACTTCTTTGTCCGGGTCGGTTTGATCATAAGGTATATGCCTTATTTATGCATCTGTTTTCTTGAACATGATTTGTCCAATCATTTTTTTGTGTTTATCCTTTAGATAAAAGTTAAACTTCCAAATGCAAAAGGAAGGCTGGAAATCCTAAAAGTTCATGCCCGTAAAGTGAAATTATCAGATACTGTTGATTTGTCTAGATATGCTAATAATTTGCAAGGTACATGTTTTCATTTTAAATGTTATTACAGTGAAAGTTTATATTACTTCTTTGTGGGAATTGTTAAATGAGGTCTGCATCAGGATGGTCGGGTGAAAAGCTGGCACAACTACTTAAAGAGGCTGCTCTTATTGCGACGAGGAAAAAGCATATTGAGGGGGAGGAAAAGCACAACACAATTTTGACGGAAGATATGGAGGATCTATGAATATGTAGGACATATTGAAGAGCATTTGGACAGCTGAAGAGACTCAAGCTATAGCATCTACTACTAGTGGGGGGAAATGGGAATTTACAGAGGCAAGGTTCTGTTACATTGTCACGCACTGTTAGTTTGAAAATTGTTGACTTTTTTGATACTCTCGTGCCAAACATGACATTAAACTTTGAGCAAAACCATACTGCACAGTTTATGCTAACTTGGAATTTTAATGACTTTATAGAGAGAAGTCTATAAAATATATGTTACTAGAAAAGCCTGTTAGGATCAAAAGAGGCGATGCTCAACAAAATGAAACACTGCAATTAGTATAGGAATGCAATGTTATTTTTCTATGTATAATTATGATGCATAGTATAAAATGCCATGTTTGTTATGCCGAATGCCTAATTTACTTTACCAAGCATAAAGTTTGGTAGTTGGCAGAGTATAGTTTGCTCGAGATTATGTTGTGGGAGTTTTGCGTGCTTGTAATTATCATCATTGTTGGCTCTTCGAAAATTGAAATAATTTTGAATTTGTAAGATTTTTTTGCTAATTTTAGGGTTGTCTATGAAATTCAAAAACTCCACCTACGTAAACATCGTGTATATTGTTTAATGTCATATGCAATAATTATTAGAAAAACTCTAGGGTTTCTTCTCCAAATTGAATTTATAACATTCAAATGGATGAAGATTAAGATTGATGATGGGAAAATCCCACCTAATTGAACTCCTATTCGTGTATTTGTTGGTATTTTGTATTTATATCGATGAATATTTCATAATAAATTGACCTCGTACTGAATCAATACACAAATTTAGCAAGAAAGCGATAGAAGTAGATTTCCAAAAGAGGAATTCGAAGCATGTTTGTCAAAGTTTAAATTATAATTCATTTTAGTTAAGGGTTAATTCACAAACGGTCATTGAACTTACCTAAAAATTACAAAACGGTCACTAGAAGTACATTAAAAGTTAGGATATCTATGCATGATCACACAGAAACATAAAAAAATATTCATATCTTATATTTAAATTTATGGTTTTGTACGTATATAGAAGGAACGAGAATTAAAATATCACTTTTACAATTTCTCTCTAATTTACTTCAAAAGTGGCACTTAATAGCAAGAAATTTGCACTTGAGGTGGTCAAACTTCTATGTCCACGTGTTTTGGTCCTTTAAGTTTGAATTAAAATCATAACGGTCCTTCAGCGACCGTTTGTGAAAAAAATTAAAACTTCAGCGACCGTTTGTGAAAGTGTATGAAACTTCAGTGATCGTTTCTGCAAGTCTTAAAATTTAGTGACCGTTTTGTACTTTTTAGGTAAGTTCACTGACCATTCTTGAAATTAACCCTTTTAGTTAAACATACTTTGTTCTATACATTTTATAAAACTAGTTCTAGTTGTACGTGCGTTGCACGTTATTTTGAAATAATTTATAAGTTTTATAAAAATAATATTATAAGATGTGAAAATATAAAATAATAATTAATATAAATTGTTTATGTGGAATGAAATTTTAATTCAAATGAAATAAAAATCAGTTTGTGAAAAACAATTTAAATAGTTGAGGAAGTCAATTAGAATAGTCACCCCATTTACCCTTTTGACCTATAATGAACATCCAACAAATATCACCCTCTCTTCATATTTGGTTAATATGCATTCAATATATTAATTGAAATTATTTATTATAGATACGTATTATATCCCCCATTTACCTTCTCTGTGTGTTAATATTTGTTGACCTCAAAAAATGAACTCAACAGATACCGGGCCCACTCCTGCCACGTCAAGTACGGATCCGGCGCGTTTCTACCGAAATGAACACGGTAATCGGCTTTGCATGAACGCGGGAGACACTTTCCAGCAAGAGACAAAAATGTTTGGACACCGACGATATAACTTGAAAGCAATCACGCTATCAATGATCATCCATCTAGAATAATCTGAAATCTATATCTTTTTCGTTGTGGAGCATGTGGAAGGATAGACGTAATAAAATGGTGTGTGTTGGAATTTGGATATGTTTGCTATTGTGTTTGCAAAATATGTAAAGAACAAAGCATGTAAAGCTTCTTCAATCTATCTCTCCCGAGAATGAAGGCATTTCTTGTTTTATTGTCTGATTACAAAGATCCCAACCC
>CAIGRS010080259.1:0-12128 GCA_903798395.1 Fraxinus floribunda | reverse complement strand
TTAAATTCAGTTATGCTGCGCATAGACATCTTTCTCTAACATACAATACTCCCAATTAGAACCTTTATACTCCTCTACTTGGTGAGGTACGCCTCAACGTTTAGTCCACGAGTCTATAAATTGATATAGCCATATAATTCTATGATTTAGTCCCTTTTTGTCTATCATTATTAAGAGAAATTGAGTTTTTGAAGAGTAAAATTTTGGAGAATAAAAGATTAAAAAGTATATAAAAAATGAATTTACGTGCAAAATATTTTATTATGACAATATATAATTAAAAATGATTTCGAGAAGTAACAAAGGAGTTTTAAAATTATGGAAGACAAACAATAGCTAAATAGTATATTACATTGATAATTTGTCCATGTTTGATTGTAAGCATAGAATTTGGGTGGAAAGAAAACGAATTTCAAAAAATTGAATTGCATATAACTTGTTTTATTGGGAATTGTCAATTAATTGTGTTTAATTAGTATAATTTTCAATCTGAAAAATATTGAAATTTTGGATCTTTTAGTATTCGTTTGACTTTGTTTTCCATGAAAATTGTTCATTAAAGGGATAAAATTTGTTACAATTGGGGATATAATTTGTTTCAGTTGCCAAAAAAAATTTACCTAGAAAACCAAAAATCACCAAAGTCCAAACTCATGGGAAAACCAATTCAAGAAAAAAGTGGAAAATGGGGGTCATGTGGGTGGGGTATAAGTTGGAAAACCAATTGCCTAGAAATTTTTTCATATAAAACAGTCTAAAACGTGGAAAATGGAAAATAATTTGCAACTTCCATAAAAAAAATTCTTCCTATCAAATATGGCCTAGTATTTTATTCCTCTCCAGCAAGTCAAGGAATGCCTCTCAATTTCGACTATTATTGGGATAAATAGGGCTGGACAAAAGTCCTGAACAGAATCGAACTCGAATTGAGCGGTTCTTCATAAGTTAAATATCCGAACGAGTATCTGAATTAAAAACCGATGAGTTTGTATTGGTTCTCGAGTCTAGACCAAGAACCGAAGAACCAAATAAGAATCGAATCTAAATAATTTTTTTAAATTTTTTATATTGAATAAATTAAATTATCTTAATTTTTCTAAACAAATTAGCAAATTAATCCAGTCAAATTAGTTTTTTTTGTAACTTTGTTAGCCGAACATTTGATTTTGGGTCTTATCCTAAAATTATTTTTTGTTAGTCCTTGCCCAATATTAGTATCTACTTTTTTGTATGGATCATCGATGTTTGAATATTAGTATCTACTTTTTGGTATTTGTATTCATCGAATTAATCTTATTGGACAACTTGTTATTTATATGTTTTTAAATTGGGCTACGTTAATTTATAAAAGTTACAAATGAAAATATCATTACTTGTATTTATGTAGTGTTGTTGTAAATGTTAAAAAATCTAATTATGGTACGGAACCGAACAGAACAGAACAGAACCCTAACGGTTTCATAATTATATTTGGACCTGACGGTTTCATTTATTAAATACCTGAAAATTTTGGGTCCGAACCGATCCATATCCAACCCTAGAAATAAGGATCAAGATTTTCTACTAGACCTTCGTGATATTTCCTTTTCCAATTTTAAAATTTTTGAATACGGATTTGGGATTAAAAGACTATGTTTGGTTCTACTGAAAAAGTAAATTAAAATATAAATCGAAGTCAACACGTAAGTAATTTTATCCACACATTTAACCCACGTTTGACAACCATTAAAATGAACTTTTTTTGGGAAAAATGAGTTATGTAATAGTGATTTTATAGATGATGTATGGTTAAAAAATAGAAAAATATTTTGGATTTACATGCTGAATAAGAACGTGATTGAAAATGAGTTGAAAAAAAAAAATTTGTTATAATGGTTATCAAACAGGAGCTTAAAGGGATTCACAATTTTTTAACCACACATTCAAATAATTTTTATCAAATTTTACTAAAAATTTAATTTTTATATAAATCAAACTAGGGCTAAATCTTCTCTTCTTTTGTCTTCACAGAGAATGCTACACAACGCTGTATACTTGACAGCTGATTGAATAAGACATTCATAATCTGTCTCACCCCTTTAGAGCCACTGCCATTGCCTTTGTCTTCTTGGATAACATTTACAAGGTCCATATAATGCCAGGTAGCACTGTTTCTAAAACGGACAAGGTTTTCACTAGCTAATTTTGGTAGGAGCCACTCAAACTGACGGCAAGATTGGAAGGCTTTAACCAGTGCTGGGAATTGTACTTACCCCGCACGACACATTCATAACCCAAGCATTGGAATAAATGGCTGGCGCATTGTTTTAAATTAACATATTCAATTTTTCTCTAACTACTCCTTATGCTTAAAAATATGTAACATTTTAGTATTTTTAGTATATTTTGTTAAAAGTTGATGAAATATTTGGTCAAAAAGCTTTGGATCCCATGAAATGTGTTGTTAAAATTAATTATTGACTTTAATTTCACTGAACAATGAGAATTTTAAAACATTTAAATTTGTTTAATTTGAAAATAATTCAAAAATCGTCCAAATTGAATCGAGTTGATATCCACGACTAGCATGAGTCCTTTACCAGCATTCTAATATAGCAGTAGTTGAATATCTATTGTAGGAATGACACCGAATGGACCATCAATTGAGAGAAAATCTAGGCTCCCGTTTGGCCATATTATTTGAAGTTTTAATGATTGGAACGATTTTTTTTTATTAAAAATGTGTAGTGAAAAAAAGAATAAAAAAATTTGGAATTACGTGAGATATTATTTTATTGAATAATGTGTGATCGATAAGAAGAGGGAAAAAAACGACGAATAATTTTAATGTAGCCAAACAAAGGCTAGATATTGAGAAAGAGGAGCATTTGCTCCGTTCGGACTATTTGTATAAAGGCCCAGTTATCAAGGAAGACACAATAGACCCGAAGCTCTATGTACCCATATAGACCTATTATTCGGCCCATGAATTCGGGTTCGCCTCCCTCCCTCCCATCGTCTTCAATTTCAACTGAAATTATTTTACTACAATTTCGCAAATCTCACCGCTAAAGCGATCGATTTCGAAACTTCAGGTTCGTACAACAAAAATGACTCAGATTCCAGCAATATTATAGTATAGATGTTGGATTTCTTAAATAGAAAAATTATCATAATAATCGCATAAAGATTTCTTTAGATTTCTGCAGACAAGTGAGTATAATTAGAATCTTATCCACATTAATTGTTAATCCTCTACTTAAATAAATTCTAATTGACGATGTGCTCATTTCCATAATTATTATCTCCGTTCTTCTAGATGTGAATTCCGATCATTATTTCCCGTCCAAGGTTTTGAATTGATTCATTGTGCTAGCTGTTTTATGGAACAGTGAATATTCATATTAGGTTTGTATTAGTTACTACTTGATTACATAGATTGCTTGAACATGTGAAATAATTTACTTGTGCACGCTTCTATATCTGCATTATAGCTGATGTATATATACTAATATATACTGTGGTGGGCTGTAAAAAAAATAAAAATAAAATTTCTTCCCACTGTATATATGCAATTATTTTGACTGTATGATTAATTGTAGTTGTCTTTTCTATGCATGTATGAATTGAAGGCTAATGTTCATACCTTTAATATATAAAAAAGGGTGCTAAAATACGTGTATAAAATACATTCTCCATTTCATTTATGCGAAATTGTGTTTAACTTTCAGGATGGTACATGAAGCTTCATCATTAAGTCATGTATAAAAAGTGAATATTAGACTTAACGGGTTTCTGAAGTTGTTGGTTTGTTTATGTTGTTTAATAATCTTGTACGCTAAGTCCTGATCTGTTAGTATGTTTTGCATAATGGTACTTGAAATGTTCCAGGGAGGGTTTCTTCATTGATCTCAAATCGAATCCCAATTTTTATAGCAATCTAATTTCTGCTAGAGATACACTGAGTCTGCAAAAATTTATATGCTGATTGTTACTCATATCAGGTTGTTGTTGGGATCAAAGAAATAAGATAAAAATAAAAAAAAATCCATAGGATAATAAAATGGATGGTGCAGAGTTCTTGTGGAGATACTGGTGTCATAGGTGTTATGAGATGGTGAATCCAATTCTAGAGATTGGAATGTTGAAATGCCCCATTGGTGATGGTGGCTTCCTTGAAGAAAAGGCCACTGCTACCAGTTTAGAAAGTGTTAAGTTGGTAGGCCTTTTGGGAGAGTAATCTATAGGCCCTGGCTTAATCTAATTTGCCTCTTCATCATTTGATGGAGTTCAATCCATATAAATATGGGATTTACCCCCTCAGAAGGGGTTGATATTGGTCTACTGCTGCCTGGGAATAAAAGCAGTCAAAAAAGAGTTGCTTTTTGCCCATGAGAGAAATGAAGGGATCCGATAAGATTTGAGAAGAATTTATTGTTCCACTCACTTTTGTCTCCTGAGAGATGAAAACTTTGACATATAAAGTCTCATTTTCTTGAGCTGATTGGGACAGAAGTTGATAAGTGAAAGTATTGGCATATTACTTATCTAAAACAGTCAAGATTGGGAGCGTTCTTACTTGGGTGTATATGTACACTTGTACATGTATTTCTGGATGTATAGATGCAATAGTATTTCTTTCAAATTCTTAAAACTGTATACTTTGTTGTTTTTTTCTGTATGATGCAAACAAAATTTGCTGTTGCAGGTTAGCATGGGGGTATATCTAAGCACTCCCAATACTGAAAAGGTCTCCGAGGATGGTGAGAATGACAGGCTTAGGTATGGCTTGTCATCCATGCAGGGATGGCGCTCAACCATGGAAGATGCTGTAAGTACCTTTTACTTTCTCATTATTTAAGATGGTCAAGGTTTGTATTTCACTCAAAAATGATTTTGATCATAAAAATGATGAATTTTTCTCCAAGTTACCAACATCTTTTGCCGGTACCATGTAAGATTTGTCTGCCTCAATCATTAATGCACATACCTTATTTCTGTATCTGAAACAAGAGAAACATCAGAATATTGAAATTTTGACCTTAACACTTCTGAACTAAAGCATACAGTTTTGAACTGATGTGAATCTTTTGACACAGCATTTGATCCTAAAAAAAGCTGAATATATTTTCTTTTATTTTTTTTTTTTGGATAGGAGATATTGTCTAGTTTGTATTTCATTTTTCTCAATCTTGTTTTATATTTTTGACATGCTTCAATGAGATATCTACAGCATGCAGCTTACACTGATTTGGACAATTCAACCTCTTATTTTGGTGTTTATGATGGACATGGAGGTAAATACACGCTCAATACCCTTTGAATTAATGACTTTTGTTGTTGTCTCATCTTTTAAAGGGTGACAGGTTTATTGATCTCCATTTTCATTGAGGGTTCACTTTCATCCATATGGTCTTATATAGATTTATAACTTTGCTGGCCTCAGTTAAATGTTAACTGATTCTTAGTTTATTGAATCACTTCATTTCCCAGAAAATGGAGGTGTGTCTATTAATAAACCTCAAGTAAAGATGAAATGTCCCATGTGGAATGCTATAAGACAATTGGTTCACAAATTTGACTCAGATATTGACTTTGAAGATGAAATATAACATCCGTTTATGATTAAAAGAAGTGACAAACAAAAACTAAAATAAAAGTTATTTTTTCGCTTTGATTTAGGACATGCACAACCAATTTGTTTTAATTTCAATGCCTGAAATAAGAGTATTAGATCTAGAGGGACTCAAGATGGGAATACAATGAATGAAGCATAAAGGTGAGTCAAAAAGAACAGATAGCTGAAATGATAATTGAAGTGTTGGTAGTTTTAGGGTAATAGTTTAGATCTCCGAAGAATGGAAAGGCTACATCCATAAAGTGATTTACAAACTTCTTATATAAGCGGACAGTGAAATTAAAAGCTGTTTGCTTTCAAGTTTGTTCAGGTTAGTAATTTCCGTCTTTCCCATCACCCTCCTTTTCCAAAAATGTTCTTTTTCATGGTGCTGTACATCTTTCATGATGCTTTGTCCTCACTAGGTTCGTTTCACCTTGCAGGCAAAGAAGTTGCCAAATTTTGTGCCAATTATCTTCATCAACAGGTACTCAGACACGAAGCTTACTTAGCTGGAGATTTGGCTACTTCTGTTCAGAAAGCTTTTCTCAGGTTGTTCAATCGTTTTGTTTTCATTCATTTATTTTAATTTCAAGTTTTGTTCACCTGTAAATTATATATTCTTTTTGTCCTGGGTTTCTAAAGCTAGGCCATGGTGAACCTCATGGAATTGTAAACGTTTGAAGTGCTGTCATTTTGACCCGGAAATGTGCACATTCATTTGAATGTCATAATTCAACAGTCTGCTAGGACTCGTGAACATAGGTAGAGACGTATAAATAGAAGACTGTGTCCACTGACTAATGTGGTGGTTCCAACCAATTCCTATCACTAAAATAGGCTGCGAATTCATACTTTTTAAGGATTTTGAAATAATATATCTATCACTTTTTCTTTTTAATTGTATAATGATGTCAACCAGTTTAAAGTTCTTTCCTTTTTAACTTATATGCTTTAACATTCTTCTATTTTCTGCTGCAGAATGGATGAAATGATGACCGGACAAAGAGGGCGGAGAGAGTTGGCTTTATTTGGTGGCAAAATGGATCAACCTGGGGGTATTTTAGAAGGCTTAATACAGTCACCTAAGAGTAGTGAATTTAACAGCCAAATAGACGACTGGTCTTCTAAGGAGGTATTTGCTCGATCTTATATATGTGTTGACCTGGCATGCGTTTGACTAAGCCCTTGTTTGAGCCACATTTTGAGAGAGAGAATGCATTTTTGAATAGTGATTTTTGGAGAATATGTGGTTAAAAATGGAGAAAAGTTTTCCAATTTACGTATAATATTATTTTATTGGAGAATATGTGGTGGAAAATGAATTTTTGATAAAATGGGGCTCAAACAAGGGCTAAATAGCATTTTGATTGTAGTGATAGCTGTGTAATACTGCAGTGTTTATTGGTTAAAAGCAGTTCCCACTCTGCACAAAACACGTGCATTTTGATCGCTGAGCTGAATGATATTTTTACCAACAAAATCATAAAGATTGAAAAGTTTAACCATCTATAATTTTCTATAAATGTGAGAAATTATATTCAATAAGGGATTTTTATTCATTTTCTGAGAGAGAGATTTCCATGGCCTGTTTAACCATTAGCAAACAGGATTGCATTCACTACATCAGTCTGGTCTACCCTTATTTGGACCTAACTGAACATGTGCATGATTGTTTAGACGTGTTGTAATTTTCTTTTGGCTGCATTTTTATCTCACATTAATTCTTGCTAAATATTTTTATGAATGTAGGAAGCTCTCTCTGATTACAATGGACCATCTGCTGGATGCACAGCTTGCGTTGCAATCGTTCGAAATAATCAACTTCTTGTTGCAAATGCTGGAGACTCTCGTTGTGTTCTCTCTCGGAGGGGTCAGGTGAAGTTTTTCTTTTACTCTCCGAAGGGTAATATTAAGTTTTGTTATTTGGAAACACTCTTGGTTATTTCTTCCAAACACAACAGTAATTAAAAGAATGGTTTTAATGTACAAAAAATGGGATGTTGAATTCTCTGGAGGAGGTAAGCATTTTATTTGAGAATAGAAACTATGCATTATTTTCAGTTTAACTGTATATTTCATCATTTTGCCCCCGTTTGGTACACATAATTTTTTTCATTCTCATTCTTCTACTCATTTTCAACAACACACTCTTTAATAAAATAATATTTTACATCACATCAATAACTTTTCCTTCTTTTTGAACCACATATTATCCATCAATTTACTATTTCAGAATACATCTTTCCAAAATAATGTGGGTCAAACACGCCTTTTGTGTCACCACCATTTCATAACCTAAAAATGTAATCCAGATTCCTAAATGCCTTGTGCTTGCAAATGTAGAACTAACAGTTCAGGGAAATTGTTGGTTGTAATACGTGTGGTGTCACATCTTTGTAGGATATCCATAATTTTGTGCGGCATGAAATCTTTGATGCAGGCACAAGATCTGTCCAAGGATCACAAACCTGACCTTAATGCCGAGAAAGAAAGGATACTGAATGCTGGTGGATTTGTCCAGTATGGACGAGTCAATGGGAGCCTCAACCTGTCTAGAGCAATTGGTGATTTACTCATAAACCTATTTAGATGTAGGGGAGAGTATGCTGCTTTGTTTCCCGTTGTCCTGGTATGACCATTTTAAATCTTTCAGGAGACATGGAACTGAAGCAAAACAAATCGTTACCCGCAGAAAAACAAATCGTGACAGCAAACCCTGATATAACCACTGTATGTTGCTTCTCAAACTTAGTTTGTATGTTAGTTTCCATTTGACTGTATCCAGGCAATCTCTATGGATGAGTTGTAGTTCAAAGATATTGTGATTTAACGATTAGTCAGCATAACTGGTACCAATGGTATCACTTTGATTGAATGGAAGAAGAGTAAAGCTGTGGCATATATTATTTGCTTGCTTCTTTTTACCTTTGAGCTAATTTCCGAGTCAAAATCAAATTTATTTCTTTATTGTTCTTTTTTCCAAACTAGGTTGAGCTTTCCGATGATGATGATTTTCTTATTATCGCATGTGATGGAATATGGTAAGTCTGTTGCAGGTATTTATATGAATTTGGCTTTTACTGTGCTGAGCTGTCTGTTTGGTCCTAGTTTGGCCCGTGCTGAGACGGATGTTGCCGTGCCCAGCCCATGGCCCATGTGGGCTTCTTTTTGTTTTTTCCTTTTCTAGAAAAAAAATACTAAAAAACTACTGGGCCCAGACCCTGGAGGTCTGGCATGGACTGTTGGGTGGCCTAGTCTGTTGACACCCCTATCCACTCTTGATCAAGCATCCCAGATTCTGTAATGATCTGTTTAAATGAGATCTTCGTTCTCACTCTAACAAACTTACTTTCTAAACATTATATTGTTAAAACTTGAAAGGTCTATATTGAGTTCTTCATTGGAAGCGAGATTAGCTCCTCCCTGACTAACTTTTTCCATTTCTCTTATTTTTTTTTAGAAGAAAACTTTTTACCATTTCTATGCAGTAGCTAATTAGTATTTTTCTATTAGCATGACAGGTGCAATTTTCCCATTTGAATCAACGGGTGCTTATTGTTTACTTTTTTGTTTTATAAGTACTTTTTCTTTTGGTACATTCTTTGTTTTTCATTTATTTATATAATCGGACTGGAAACTAATGCGAAGAATACTATTAATCATTTTGGATGATGATGAACTATTTCAGATGGTTAGTAACTTTTGTAATCCCTTCCTAATGTAGTTTTGGGGTCTTCATTTTAGTACGATCCATACGCATATATTGCCTTTTATGTTACTTAATCTCCATTTTTGTTTTGCTAGGGATTGCATGTCAAGTCAGGAAGCAGTTGACTTTGTACAAGAACACTTGACTTCAGTAAGTTTCTTATGCATCTCGTTAAACATTTTTGATAGATTTGATCATGGAATTGAAACCAACTGCCGTAACAAATTATGCAGGAAAGTAAACTATCTACAGTGTGCGAAAAAATGTTTGATCATTGTTTGGCACCATCATCAGGTGGGGAAGGTTGCGATAACATGACCATGATCCTCATACAGTTCAATAAATGTGGTGACAGAAAAGCATCAACGTCATCTGATCAGCAAACCATAGCAGATCATAATGCACCTGGTCCTTAATCTAACTTCTAGTTTTGCATTGTCGAGTTACAAATTTCGTTTGTAGTACTTATATCTCATCGTACATCGTTGTTCTGAGAGAAACTTGTTTGTAAATGTTGATTTTCATAAGAAAATAGTGTCTGGAATTTATGCATGTAGCTTTTGTTGGTGAGTACAAACTGAAACATTGAGCAATAAACTAGTCTATTATAGATTACAAGCTATTTTGGGCCGTCTTCGTTAGGGCATTTTAGTATTTACTTGATTAGGATTACATTCTAGGGTTCATCCGTTTATAAATACTTACCCTTTACTTCTTTCAATATTGAACAATACGATTAGATGATATTGAATGAATTTGTTAGTGTAAGTATTAGGGGATACTGAGGCATCGATGTGTTTCTATAGTTGTTGGGACATCTATGGGGGAGTATTTGATACTTAGCGCACGTTTGGCACTCATTATTCCACGTTATAATTAGATGAATAATAATTTTTTTTGAGAATGTGTGGTTAGAAAGAGGAATTTTTTTTTTTAATCTATGTGTAATATTATTTTATTGAAAAATGTGTAGTTGATAAGAAGAGAGAAATGAACTATAATTTAATGAAAAATAAAGAATGCCAAATGAGGGCTTAGAATCGTACAAACATCCATGGAGCGTAGCAAGGATTTATAAAATCCGCTCTCGTTTCACTCAATCCTACAGGGAGCTCAATGCATTATAAGTGAGCGAAGTACTTTGTCAATTCCTTGCTTGTGTCGTTGACAAAAGAGATATGGAACTAAAAGGAAAATTATTGTTCTAATAAAATAAGATTTGTTAGGTTTTGATACCCAATGAATATCGAACTATGACGTAAACGTTGAATTAAATTGTTACCAATAATCGAGTCCAAATACTCGACCCGAAAAAAACATGGAACTCATTCACTAAACTTTATGTCCCTTAAATCACCTACAAATTTATGGTGTGAACAAACACGACTACTTTCACACGTAGCAATATTATTCAAAAATAAAATATAATATTTTGTCAACGTTGTACAAATAAAATAGTGTAAAACTTTTTGTTAAGAGTAGAGATATTCTAATCCTCGAGTATTACGCGCATTGACGAGGTGGAATTTCTGGGTAGGTGAAGACAAGATGGGAACGGGATTAAAATATCTCCTCAATACTTTGAATGTGTATATAATTGTTGGCTATGTATGGCCAAAAGTAAACCATTGGCCTTGTATTAAAAAATGTACATACAAAAAATGTGTTTGTATTGGATGAATTGAAGCCACGTCAGCTTCTTTCTTCATTTGTTTGAATTGGACTTTCTTCCCATGAACATTTTCGGTATCTCATGTTTACACACTTATTATAGCACAACACACACTCAATTCTCAACATAATGCAGTATAAGATAAGTTAATAAGTTATGCATTAGATTTCTTAAATGTAAGAGATTGAGTTTGGAATTGGAGTTTTATCCCAAAAGGTTAATCTATTAAGATGGGGGAACTCCAAGTCCAATAGATCGTGTCCTATTTTAGTCGTATATACGTGAAATATGAATTGTCAAACGCGTGCAAGAAAATTTTGGAACGAAATTGTAAACCATAATTAATTAGGATTGTCGAAAAATCTGGATTGACTTTCTAATATGTCCCTATTTAATGTGTTTTGTTATCAACAAATATAAACTACTCATATTTAAAACTTTATTTAATGTAGGAGTATATTAGAAAAAACATAAGAAAAAATTATGTTTACTACTAGATTAATTAAAATTTCTTAATATGTGAAAATGGAACCAAGTTTATTTTTGTGGGACGAAGGGAGTGTAAAAATTGACATTTGAAAATTAGAAATCCAATTCTACCATCAAGAAAAAGTAGACAACATGTAAGATTCTTAGAGATTCGTTTCAATATGAGATTACATCATCTTTCGTCGTTAATATAATTCACTATGATGAAAAGAAGTTGACAAGAGAAAAATCGTACACCATATTTTTGCTAGCATCTCTCGATTTTTTATGGTAATACAAAACTCCAATGACGACTCTCTATTTAACAATCTCTCACTTAAGGATTAATTCACCATCAAATGACTCATCTACATCGACAATAACTCCTCAATCCTCAAAAAGAAGTCCAAGCACGCAACTTTAATTTTTCGATTGGAACAATTTTCATTAGCATGTCAATTGGATTCCGATTCCCTTGAATATTTTCAAATATCAAGATTTCATCCTTCGAAATCGATTTGATGAAGTAATAGCGAATATGTATATGCTTCATCTTTGCATGATAAACATGATTTTTCGCTAAGTGAATAACACTCTGATTGGCACAATGCAACATCCCATACTTGTAACATCGTTCGCATACTGTCTTCCCACAACGACGATAATTAGGTTCCACAACT
>CAIGRS010080241.1:0-17845 GCA_903798395.1 Fraxinus floribunda | reverse complement strand
CACACTACCGCGCTGAGCCCTAACAACCCTCTTTAATCATCATGGGATTAATTGAATCGGAAACTCATTAATGCGGATTGACTTGGGGTCGAAATTAAAGTTTTGCCCAATTAGCGAAGAAAGATAAAATTATAGTCAATTAAAATATACAGAAAAAATCATATATAGCTCATAAATATATAATAACTCATTTTATACTATTTAAACCAATTTAATAACCAAAATTGCTACAAAAAGCAGTTGAATCCCATTCTTTTTGGATCATTTGAAATTATTGTGATTAGGGGTAACATAGTTTGTGCGGTTTGTATCATATTTTTCAATTCAAATTATTTCATGCGGTTTAAATTTTTTTCAAATGAAACCGAATCAAACCATTTTAACCAAGCTATAATTTACGGGTTGGTTCGATTTTAATCCGCCGTGTACCTATCGACATTATAGTAATATATTTAAAACAAGTTAACATAAAATTTAAATGAGAACTAATAATGTTATATATTAAATTACATTCATTTTCTCGATGAAACCCATAAATAAATTATTTTCAATGTTGGTTGCTAAAAGATGTTCATAGAACGAATATATTTAATATTAAGGGTGTGTTTAATTGCAAATATATAATTTATAAGTAAATAAAATAAATTATAGACAATTACATTGTTTAGAAATTTTTTGCATCAAAAAATTAAAGGGCCGTGCTATGCGTACATAATCCATAATATAAGGGTGTCAAAATTAAGGGAAATTGTAAAAAATCAGAGCTTTAAAGTTTAGAATTCAAAAATCAGGGACCAAACTTAATTTTTCAAAACTCAGGTGATATATAAAAAGCTCAACCCTAATTTTTCCCACACTTTCCCCTCATTCCTCTCTCTCTCTCTGCCCCCCTCTCCTCTTCGCAGGTCCGGCTGGCACCCTCCCCCTCCTCTCCTTAGATCCGAACAGCATTTGCTGCCGGCACAGCAGATTGCTGCTGCGCCGTTGCTGCTGTCGGCACAGCAGCTTATTGTTGTCGGCGCAACAGCAAGCCGCTGCCGACAGCAGATTGCTGCTGTCGGCATAGCAACAAGCCACTGCCGGCTTGCTGCTGCCGCTTGCAGCCGCTGCTGTCGACACAGTAGCTTACTGTTGTCGGTGCAACAGCAAGCCGTTGCCGGCAGCAGATTGCTGCGTCGGCACAGCAGCTTGCTGTTGCCGGCGCAGCAACAAGCCGCCCGCTGCCTGCAGCAGATTGCTGCTGTCGGCACAGCAGCTTGCTGCTGAGGTTGGTTTTTTTTTTTTTTGGTGCGGTGGTGGTACAGTGGGGGTGCGGTGGAGGTGCGTAGGTATTTGTTGTGGAGGTGGCAGTGGCGGATCTGTTGGTGGTTAGTTTGCTGTCTTTTCTTTTTCTTTTTTTTTTCTTTTTTTGAGTGGTGTGCTGTGCGTTGGTGGTTATTGTTGGTGGATCTATGGTGATGGCTGTGGTAGTCATGAGGCGGTGGGGGGCGACGATGTTGGGGGTTTTGTTGGTGGTGTGTGACCAAGTATTTGGTTATCTGTGACTAAGTATTTAATCTGTGACCTAAAATTTTTACAATATGTGACTGAAAAATAATCTGTGACCAACAAATGTGACTCAAAAATAATCTGTGACCAACTAATTTTGAAATATGTGACCTTGTGACCTATAAATTTTGATATGTGACCAACTAATTTTAAAATTTGTGACCAATTAATTAATTGNAAGTGGCGGTGGTATGTGACCAACTATTTGGCGTATGCGACCAAAATTCGGTAATCTGTGATTAAAAATATAATCCGTGACCAACTATTTTGTTATCTGTGACTAAAAATTATATAATATGTGACCGTGAAAAAATCTGTGACCAACTAATTTTGAAATATGTGATCGTGTGACCTATAAATTTTGATATGTGACCAACTAATTTTAAAATTTGTGACCAATTAATTAATTGTGACCTATAATTTTTTTGAAATGTGACCGTCGGAAAAAATGTCGAAATCGGAGTAGTCGTCGGAACTATCGTCGGAAAAGAGTAGTGGTCGGAACAGTCGCCAGAAAATAGGGGTGGTGGAGGTGGGGTGAGTTAATTATATTATATTAGAATTAAATATTTAATAATAAATTGATTTAATAATTTATTATTTAAAAAAAAACCCGATTTTTGAATTTTTAAACTATAAACCTGATTTGTGAATTTAGAAACTTAAACACCTTATTTTTGATTTTTTCCCCAAAATTAAATTATTTGATTGATTTAAAATCTGTTTGACAATCATTATTGTAGAAAAAAAGAGTTTTGAATAGTGATTTTTAGGAAAATGTGTAGTTAAAAAGAATGAAAATGTTTTTAGTATATGTGTAAAATATTTTATTATGTGAATGTATGTTTGAAAATGATCTTGTAGCAAATCATAAAATAAATTAATTGGTGTCAATCAAGCACTTAATTTACAACTTATAAATGTTATATTTATCCATTTTTTTTTAAAGACATAGGAATCCGAATCCGCTACTCGTTAGTGGAGCTTCGACCATCCCAAAGGGGCGGAGGCCCGACCACTGTGAGTGTTCACCGGGTAAATCCCACTCCATGTGCAATAGCCCGCAAACCACACAAGAGAGGTAAATCGCACTATTCAAGTTCAGTGTGATCGGCTCGATCGAGAAAATGTTGACAAGGGATTCGAACTCGTCATCTTTGATATCCGCAATCACCCGCTTCACCAACTCAACCACCCCGAATGAGTTTTATCCATATTTTATTGATATATAGATGATGAGAGAGGGTAAATTACCCCCAAAAATAAAAACTTTCCTGAAAATATTTTTCCTGTTTTTAGGAAAATATTACATGAGAAAATATCAATTAGACAACAAATGTAGGAATTTGGCGGAAAACAATAAAGTTTAATCAACCGCACTCTGATTTCGGTTGAAAGAACGTCAAAATCACAGAAATAGAAATCGCTTCCTTCCTTCCTTCCTTCCGCCATTGTATATACAATCTCAGGTTATATCTCTCTTGCTGTATCTAATATTTATATATACACACACCCAAACGCAGATACGTATTATCAAAGCGATTTACTCGAGTACAAGAAACATAGTTCAACTGATGTTGTTTTTCCTGTACTGAAACCCTAACTCGTGCAGTTTCGTTTTAATTTCGAGAAAAAAATGAGTAATTTGTCATTTTTGGAGTAATTTGGCATTTCAGTGGTGCAGGATCTCTTTTTTGTTGACAAAATGTAGCAAATTGTGTTCGAATCTGATTTGGCAAAAATGATGTCTCTGGAAATGAACGACCGCAAAAGTAAGTGGATTAGATTCGCACTAATGCGTTTGTACATCATGCTGATTTAATGTCGTTAACTGGATAATTTTGTTATTGTTTCCATGGTGTTGCGCGGGGTTTGAGGTGTGCAAATGGATAGCTTCGCTTGTTCTAGATAATTTAATTTATGCTGTCGTGAATATGCATGTCAAATTTGTTCGTGACTTGTATGAGTCAAGTTTTTGTTTGCATGAATCATTTATATACGTTTTTATTTTGTTTCTTTTTGCCCAGTGGTTTTTCTGAAGCGAAATTTATGCAGCATTCTGTAATCCAAAAAACAGAAATGTCATTATGTGATTTAATTTTTTACATGCCAACAGAAATTAGACTGGGATTGACGGGTTTTGGAGTATTTTTTTTCATTCTTGGGCATCATTTTCTTCTTTGACAAGGGGCTACTTGCCATGGGAAATGTAAGTGTAATTTTATAACTGGTAGTTAACTGTTGCACACATATTTTTCAGTTCTCATCTTTCTAATGCCTTATTTTCTATTTGACTTAATGCTGTTTAACTTGGTAAACAGATACTCTTCATCTCAGGGGTGACATTGACCATTGGAGTCGAGTCATCCGCACAATTCTTCATAAAACGTTCCAATTTTAAGGCTTTTTTTTTTTTTTTTTTGCTTAAGAATTTTTCATTTGTGTTTTTCTCATACAATTCTGCTTTCCTCTTATTACTTTGGTAATTCCCTTGGTTATTGTAGGGAACAATTTCATTTGGTATTGGCTTTTTCTTTTTGGTTGTCATTGGATGGCCTATAATAGGAATGATTCTTGAGGCACATGGATTTGTTGTTCTCTTCAGCTTTTTGATTTTGTTCCTTGTTCATGACAAAACAGTCTAGTCCACAATAGTTTACTGTTTTCTTCTAATGAGGTATTTTTCGTGCAGTGGCTTCTGGCCAACACTGGCCATTTTTCTGCAAAATATACCCATGCTTGGTTGGCTATTCCAGCAGCCTTTTGTTAGATTGGTATGTTCGCTTTGAAATTTTTAATTACTGTTTCTGATCATAGGAAACAATAATTTCTGAATTTAAACTAATTCGAGTTTTGATGAAATTGCTTTTAGTTATTGCATTATACTTGGTTTTAATGTTGAAGGCTGTTTTGTTCATTGAATATCGATTATGCTGTGAATTATGATAGGTAGATACAGAATTATTTATTTATTTATTTTTACCTTGCTAGGATTTTGTGCTTTTTCGGCCGGAACTTTTCATTGGATTCAAAGGATTTGTAGGTTCTGATTATGTAACTAGCTTCAAAACATACCTCACAATTTCATGAAGCTGTATGCACAGAACAGATCCATCTTTTTATTTGCTGTAAAATGGGGAAAATAGAGTCTCCTGTATTTACTTGGTACATATTTGTCAATTTTTTTATATCGTGTGAAAAGAGCACATACCTTTCAAAGTTTTAACCGAGCCAATCAACTAAAAATTTTATCCATTTTCAGAAATATTCACTTCTCCGTAGTTTATGTCGAAGCAAATGAAGAGCTAGTAACTTTACGTTTTGCTCATTTTTCTCCAAATTGGATTCCACTCATTTTTGTTTGATTATCCATATTTGAGATATTGAGCTCTAGCCTCTGAATTCTTTCCAGTGTAAAAAGGAAATGCATACACTTCAATACTAGGAAAAAGAGTGGCATAAATCATGCTCCTTTTCAACCATTTCCCCCTCCGACAATGTATTGCCTTTTCACATATCCAAGTTTCATCGTATGACATGTTGTATTGAAATTGCTGTTTCTTCTATGCAATTCTTTGACCGTTATTGTGGAAAAAGAGTCCCCAAATGAAATTGCTCCAGGGAAGTGCAAGACTGGCAGCTTTTTGTCTCTTTAAGTGTTGCAAAATACTCTCTAGCCAATAAGCCAACAGATAATTAGAAACATTACTGTACACTCAGCTGATGATATGGGATTGATTAATACTAGTTGATCTTTTTTAGTTCCTTTCTGACTTTACATTGGCGAATGAGAATCAATTCTTTTGATAGAAGCTTAGTATCCTACGATCCTTTCTGACTTTACTTTGGAATGAGAATCAATTCTTTTCCTAGAAGCTGGTATCCTACGATTTGTACCAATTCACCATTTTCAGTTGATTATTTGATTTTTTCTGTTTATGGATGTGTGGTGGTTGCAATTGGATTTTTCTCTAAATCAAAGCTAGAATTGAAAGTCGTGAGTTATATTACGAGTGCCATTGATTGTATGTCCACATTTGGAGGATTTCCTTAATATTCAACTGAAAGAAATTGTAACTGCATTGTTCGGTAGCTGATTTGCTGCAGTGCCTGTACTAGTGGTAGGTTTTTTCACACTTCCCCTCGAGCTAGATTAGAGACACCTAACCCTGTCCCCTTCCAACCCTACGGTGATTTCAACGCAGAAGTCGAGCCGCATACTAGCTCCACAGAGCAACAATAATTAAAACTCCACAACTTAATATGTTTTCCTTTTGACACAAAACATACCACTATGGGATCTAGAAATTTCATACAAAGAAAATATTTTGAATGCATGAGATCATTGATTTCAAGTTCTGGGCAAGAATTCCTGCGCCTCCTTGCCCCTGGTTAGGAGTGATCAATGTATACTCTAAAAATAGCAAACGTAGCCAACCTGAATTTGTAAGGATAAATCAAGAGAAACAGGATTCATTCTGAATGCCTAAAGCAAGTTCATCCTAATGACAATAGCGAGGATCCGATTCTCTACTTTAATAATTTCACCTGCTTCCGAAGCAAGTAGCTCAGATTTGGCAAAACTTCCTCAATTTCTGAGTATCACCTGCTCGAAAAAGACTTCGATTTTATTTCTTGCATCTTTCTTTTCGTCTACAAATTCTGCGAATCTTAGTAAACAGAATTGCACTTGCAACCACTTCTAAACTAGGGAACATAACCAACATATTACACACACACCAACTTGCAAAGATACAACATACTATAATTAACCAAATTGGGGAAAGCGAGTTTAATAGTTAGCAAAGGCCAAGAAATTTTGTAGCGAACCGTTTTAAGCATTAACAGAATTCTGCAGCAAATGCAAATACTGCTAAACATTCTATAAACCAACTAAAATAGTAGAGAGTAGAGAACCAAGTCTGAATGTTTAAGAACGCCAACGTAGTAGATATCTTTACAGCACAAAAGCATACTTTTTTTTCCAACACAGCTCACTGGCTAGGAGATCCATCCCCACCTGGTTTCCTCGAGCAATCTGCAGGGTAAGGGCTTCTGCTTCTCCTACGTATTGGGATCGGACTTCTTTGAGCCCTAACTGGAGAGTGGCCCCGACCTGGACTTTGGCTGCGGCTTCTTGAGCCATATGGCGATTGTTCCCTCACTGGACTTCGACTGCAGCTCTGAGATCCATTGTAGAGACGAGAATGTTTCAGTGGGTTTGACCTCTCTCTACTGTACATTTTTTCACGCGGGGAAACAGACCTGTCAATGTGTAGGGGGGAACTAATAAGAAATTCGATGCAAGTGGCGGAAAGAATAAAATGTGGTAAACAATAATGAGAAATATTAAATCGTACCTTGAGTATCTGGTCTTAGGAGATGAGTAGTAATCTTGGCTGCGAGATCTACCCCTTCCATATTGCGGAGGTGGTGATTGAGAGTACCGAGGAGAACGCGAGTACCGCGGCAATGACTGCCTTCGATCATAAGTGCGACTTCTACTGAAAATTAATACAGATGAAAGGTGGATAGGGTAGTTGATTAAAGTAACCATCTATAGCAAGATAATAATGGCATATTCAACCAATTTAAAAAGGAATTTCAACTGGTTATGTACCTGATCCCATCATAACTTGAAATTGAAAGAAATAAAATAAAATTGCCCGAGTCCGAAAATAATGCAGGGAGCTAATTGGAAGCAATTCAAGTATATTGATGAACAGAGCAAAAATTCACCTTCCTCCTCGTTCCCTGGCTCTCATTTCAGTTGGTTTCTTCCTATTCTCCTCAGCAAAAACAACAGTGAGCTCGCGACCTTGCATAATCTCGCCATCCATCTGATGTTTAGCTTCCAGAGCATCAGCAGGATCCACATACTGGACAAATCCAAAGCCTCGTGGTTGACTGCAAAGTAGGAAAAGAGACTCAGTATGGTGAAATTACATAAAAGTATTTCACCTAAAAGGTGTCAGCCCAAGCCAAAATTTTTGAAGGGCTGGAATCCTAGTCTGACAAGAAATAATATATCTGGTTAATATATGATGGTCTGATCCTGTATTCAATTATAAATTTGAGTAAAAAAAACTTATAGTTGTCTTATGGCAGTTAACTCTGCCCCTGTAAGAGCGTACGAGAGGAAATAAAAGCAGTAAGTGGCCATCTTAGAGCATCTAAAACTTCCAAGAACATGGAACATGGAATGCCATTGATAAGCACGTAAGCTAGCACGTGGCTGCTGACCTTATGAATAGGAGCATAAGCAAGCGCAAGCACAAGTAATAGTTTAAAGATGACTTGTTATTCTTCAAGACTTGATATCTTGATATCTTCACAATGAATTCAAACCAAATCGCTTCCAATCTTCACTACCATTTACGTCACCTTGACCTCTCAACATTTGATTGATGAGAACAGAACTCTAACCACTTGAATGTGTCGAGAACTCTTACTACTTGATTGAAGGCTTCACAACTCTTACTTCACTGCTAAATCTCATAAAACTTAATACCGAAATCCAATTTGGAAAAATAATTATTAACAAAAATTCAACATCAAACAGAATGCCAAGTCATTGACAATTAAGGTTTATTGAACACACTATATTATAAAAATGGAACAAAGGATTAAAAAATCCAAAACGGTAAAAACGAAATCCAACACAGCTCACCCAGTGTAATAATCCCTAGGCAAATAGACATCCTTTACTGGACCAAATTGTCCAAATTGCCTCTTCAAGTATTCTGGCCTGCATACAGGAAACCAAACTATTACTATAGAACCATGAACAACTCCAAAGTAAACTGACCAAGCAGAGCTACCCTGCTAGGTAAGCTGAAAATTAACAAGCAGAATGGGGACACAAGCGCCAATACAATTCAAATCCTATCTTTCTAACAAGAAATTCATAAATGCATAATGTCTGGACATCTTATATGTAGTCCAGAAAGAGCGAGAAGCTTCAAACTGAAGATATTAAAAAAACTTTAAAAAAGGATTCAGCCAATAAAACTGGAATTCTCTGCTACTTTTTTACTTAATACAGTAAGATAACAAACTTCGATCATTGCATTGAATATGAAATGATCTTTCAACAAAAAGTTACCTCAAAAAAAGGATTAACAAAATAAGACGAAATAAATGCAACTGTATCATGAGAACTGGTAGTTTCATGCAATTAACAAGCCCAAAACAGTGTTACCAACTAGATATTAACATGCAAAAAAAGCAGAGAACACTGTGGGTGATATCTTCATATTAAGCAAGACGAAAATATATGATCAAGTAATGCATTGATGCTTACCGACAATCATGGCGAAGGTTGCGAACTAAAAGACTGGTAGGAGAATCTCGTCTACCACGGCCATCATTGCGTCCTCTTGGGCTGGGGTTCCTTCCTCTTCTACCGTAACCTCTAGGAGGTGACGGAGTATAACTCCTACCTCTCATCTATAGAAATTATATAGATCCTGCTCAACAAAAACATTTAAGAATCCATATTATTGAAAAGGATAAATAAATGATAGGAAGAATACAACCAAAAACAATGCCATTAAAAATTTCAACAAACAATATAGAAGAGACAATGCACGTACAAAAAAAATTACAAGCCATCACTTCAACAAAAAAGGAATGACAGAACATCATGACAACAACTAATTCATCATTAGGGAGAACATATAAAAAAGGGAAAGGGAAAAAGAAAAAGATATATCTAGAGCCTGTTTGATACCCATTTTTATTGAAAAATGCAATTTGAAATAGTAGATTGATGGATAATGTGTGATTAAAAAATAATGAAAAGTTTTAGGTTTGCGTATGATATTATTTTATTGAAGAATGTGCGGTTTAAAAGACGAGAGAGAGAGAAATGTATTTTGAAAATAATGGGGATTAAACAAGCGCCTAATATTCTAAAGCTGATTCTAATATCATTAATATGCAGTCGGTAAAATACCAAATACAAGATACAAAGTAAGAAAGAAAGGAATAATTAAAATGTCACAACGGACTATTTCAACATGCTGATAATAAAGATTCAATATATGGATCGGGGAAAAGGATATTTAAGCCCCTATTTGTCTACCATTAAAGTAGGAGAATAAATTTCATTTGTAAATGGAAAATGTACAGTTAAAAAGTGAGAAAAAATTTTGGGTTTATATGCAAAATGTTTTGCTGTGAGAATGAGTGGTTAAAAAAAAGTTTGAGAAAAAAAGTTTTGAAATAATGATAGACAAACAGGCGCTTAATATTATAATAAAGGGGCCAAAATTATTTACAATCATGAAAAGAACAAGAAAGTGTATTATTAGTATAATCTAATCTTATTGCTATAGTACCATTGGTTTCAGTTTGAAAATGAAAAATATAAACTTAACAGAAATATAGACTCGCAAAATTTGGGATGCAGAGAATGTTAGCTAGAGATAATACAACATAAATTACATCATATTGGTATTCAAAATTTTGAAATCCTTGTTATCTCATCCCCTGAGACTTGAATCGAAAAGAACCATGTTACAGTGACATACTCCTTGACACGATGGTTGACATAATGCCATGTGGCACTTCATCATTGGACAATTTAGAATACAATTAACTTTCTCATCCAATAACATCTTGCCAATTAAGATTATGTCACTCCATGCATCAGCCACTTTCTTGCAAAGCAGCGTAACCCAATCGAAAATGAATTATACTATCTCACTTGCAAATTTATATTATCCTCAAAAAAAATTCTCTCTCTCTCTTTTTTTATTCCCCACCAGAAACGTGGAAGTATTACAACTAGGGTTTCATAACAAAAAAGAACTAAATAAGAAAAATAAAAGAAAAAGGATTGTGGGTATCAAAGCTATAGCTAATACATAAATTGCAATCATAAAAGCTTTAAAACTTTCTAATCATCATCAATTCGTTCTTTATAGCTCACAGACCATTAATTCATGATTTCAACAAGTAAAAAATAAATAGGCATCTTTTATACTGCTCCAAAAAGAACCAAAAAATTTATCGCAAAAAATGGAAATTCAATGAGAAAAGAAGTAGTACACATGATCCAGTAAGCACCAATATGCACTAACAAATACCCTAAAATCAAACACAAAAAAATGAATATACGAACATTGATGAACAAGCAAAAGAAAATATAGATCAGATCCAATAATTAAGAAATAGCAACAGAGATTATAAACTCTAAGTCGGTACTATCGGTTTTTCTACATAAGTTTCTACGAATCTACAAATGAATCATGTACGAATACGTGAAAACTGCAAGGAACGAGTACCTAAAGGGAAGAAACCTTGAAAACTGCTCTCTAGACTCTACGGAGAATTCTGATTAGGGCAACGCTATAAAACAGAGCGCGTGCAAATATATCTAAGATTAATTTCAATAATGGCCACTAAACTTTCACTTAGTGTCAACTTGGCCATTGAACTTATAGTTTATCATACTTTCACTGCACTTGGAAAATGTTACATGCAAACCATTAATTTAACTAATTCAATATTTGGCTTTGATATATAGCCTTTGTTTGGTTTTCATTATTTTTAAAATATATTTTTATTTCTATTATTTTCAATAAAATAATATTATATACAAATTCAAATTTTTTTCTTATTTTTTAACTAAACATTCTCTATCAAAATATTATTTTAAAATACATTTTCAGCAAAAAAAAAAAAAAAAGAAACTCAAACAAGCTCATGAACTATTTATACCCATGTTTGACATTCATTCTCATTTTTTTTTTCTCTTTTTTCATTTCAATCACATTCTCTCAATAAAATAATGTTACACAAAAATCTAAAATTTTTCATAACTTTTCATTCACACATTCTCCCATCAATCACTATTGTAAAAATAAATTTGCTAGTGATAATCAACATGTACATAGGGGTGTACATCTCCCTCATATGGGAGTATGATGAGCTTAAATAAAAAAATATTTTATATAAATGGGTCTCACCCCCATATGAAGGGGGTATACACATTTATGTACATTTTTTTGATGTACAAGTAGAATTATTCATTCTAATAATTATATTCTCCAAAAAATGGGTGTCAAACACCCTCTAATTGCTTAATTTACTTTTTATTCAAATATTTTCAAAAGTATTACTGTTTTATCTATCTATCACTCATTTTTACTTATAACTTAAATCGTTTAAAAACACTAATCAAACAAGAATTCTAATGATTTGATGAATTGGTTTTTCAGTTATAAAATGAATGTATAATTAAATTAGTAAATGAATATTTTGTAAAGTTTAGTGATGAGTTTAAAACAATTTAAACTTGCATTGCTAATTTAAAATAAGTTTGGTGACCAAGAGTGATTACACCTTTTTATACTAAGCCCCTGTCCCTGTTTGATTTAAACTGATGTTTTCTTCGTTGTAATGGTTTTCAGAGAAAATTGAAATCAAGAGAGCTAAAGAAGGGCAATGGAGGAGCAATTCATACTAAGAGTACCACCAGCAGTAGCGGAAAGAATTGAGCGTCTTCTAAACGACCCAACATCTTCTTCAGACGACAAGTCATTGGATTTGAGCTTTTCTGGTATTTTACAAAAAATTGCCCCATCTCCTTTTGAGCAATGTTCTTAGGAAATTCTTTATATTTGTTCAATTGGAGATATCAATTTCAAGAGATGATGGTATTTTTTTTATCAGTCACAATCAAGCTTCAATTATTTGAGCAAAATGTACAGCTCTAATTGTCTTCTTATCATCTTCTAGCATAGACTATACACTTCTGATTGCTGGCGATAGCTTTGAAATATTGAACCTTGTGGATTGATAATATATAACGCGGTCTAAATTCGGCAGGTTAGGGATTTCGAATTGGGATCCTATACCAAGAAATCAATAATCTTTTAGTAACTAAATAACAGCTCAACTCATTTTGCTACCTTCTGGTTCTTCTTGATCGAGTTAAACAGAATACATGATAGGAAAGTGATTCTTTTAGTTATTTTTTTCTGGCATTTGCTCACTGAATCACCCGGTCGGGATATTTGAGCCCTAGTCACTGAAAGGTATTTTAACATTCTCTTATGTGCTGAAATTTGTTGGCATCATTCTTCTTCTTGTTTCCTTTGATTTAGAGAAGGAGATAAATCTTTCAAAAGAAGAAAAAATGATGCATGTCTCATGTAGAAAAGGATTCGTATATATTTATCATTTATGGCTAAGTACATATTTGATAGAAGTGAACAAAGTAGTTATTTCCCAACTAGAGGAATCTTTTAAATCCTCCGTAAGATTGTCTTAATTTCAACTAGTCCTCTGTTAATGTAGAATTTTCTTATCCTTTCCAAACTCTGAATCACCCTGTTGGGACACTTGAGAGTTGAGCCCTAGGCACTGAAAGATATTTTAACATTCTTTTATGTGCTGAAAATTTGTTGGCTACCGATCTTCTTCTTGTTTCCTTTGCTTTAGAGAAGCAGATACTTTATTCAGAAGAAGAAGAAAAGATGGATGTCTCATGTAGAAAAGGATTTGTATTTATTTATGGAAAAGTCCAATCTCGATTAAAGTAACAAAGTAGTTGCCATTAATATGGTATTTTGCTATTATTTCTCCAAAAGGCTCCTGTCTTGCAAGGACTTATAATTCTGTTATAATATTTTTCTCTGTTTTTAATTTTCAGTTTTTGGTGATTCTCCTGAACCCCTTAAGTCTTAATCTTATTAATTCTTCTTCCATTGTCTAGATAAACTGAATTCTTTGACCTGTTGTATTTTAGTAATTCTTTTGTTACTTCTGGGAAGGATTTGTGCTTTTTCTATGCATTTGCTGAATCCCTTGTAAGAGTTGTCTTAACTTCAACTACACCTTTTATTATTTTTTGAGGTCTTGTATATTTCTGTGGATTTATGGATCTGTTATATGGTTTGTCTCAACTCCAATAATTAAATTGGTTTTCTTTTAAATGATGTGCGTTTAGTATATTATTGAGTAATGAGAATTATGCAAGTGAAGTGCCACTTATTTAATGAATTTGGATTAAAATAATATTATTGCAGCTTATATGTAATATAATTGTTTCATCTATCTTCCTTCAGCTGTTGCATTTCTTTTTCATTTTTGTGCATGTGCTCCCCAAAATAAGTATAATCTTGCTGCTTCAACCATAGCATCATCCAAGAACTTGTAAAATGCATTATGTACCAGTCTACTGTATATCTTGTTTGGCACTAAAGAAAATTGAGCTACGTTGTGATAAATCATTAATGTGGCCAATAAGCCTGAGAAGAAAAATCTGTAATATTAGTAAGAACAGCAATCTGGTTTTTCAAACAAATAGTTAAATGTTCTTATGTTGATTCATGGGTATTCATGTTTTTCAACCACGTTCTATTTGTTTTAAACTCTTCCTTTAGATTTATGCTCTTAATATTGAGTCTGCTTGTTCTTTTCAGATGATGGAAGGACTGGTTCATTTGTTATAGGCAATGACCAGTTCTCTGCTTCACTCTTGGATCTTCCCACTGTTGTAGAGTCCTATAAAACTTATGATGACAGTGCGTTGATAAAAACTGCAGACATTGGTCAAGTACGCCGGTCACTGTTTGTTAATTATTTTCAACTCTTCCATACATCTGCTTCAGCTGTAACATGACTGTGTTAACTTTTTTGAGCTGTGGCAGATGATATTGGTGACAGAGGATGGTGACAGCGTTCCAGATACAGTGGAGTATAGACACGGCCTTACCCCTCCAATGAGGGATGCTCGAAGGCGAAGATTTCGCCGGGAGCCAGATTTAAATGTACTGATGCCTAAAATTATTTCCTTCAATTGTTATTTTATCTCTCATTTGTTTGTCCTTTTATTGAATGCGATGTTTCTTTAACTTATTCAATATTGTCTGCCCTGATTGTTTCTGAAGTATTTGGAAGTTGCTCCTTATGATAATTAACATGGTATGTTTTGATTTTGCAGCCTGAGGTTGTCCGTCGTGTTGAGAAAGATTTGCAGAACATCATGGCTGGTGGAACTGCTGAAAATTTTAATATCCTTCAACATGTTATTCTTGGTTTAATGTAAGCAACAATGCCTATATGGTCAGTGGAGAAAAGGAAAAAAATGAATTTCAAAACATCTGTTTGGAATTTAGTAGAAAACCAAAACCTTCAATTGCTTTTGGAATAAGTTAATGTCATAGATCAAATTTGTAGTTTTATGCCTTGATTTGCATCAAGAATCTCACTTAAGAGAAACAACCTCTTCTTTATTAGCATGTTTATCAGAATTTTAGTTATTATTTGTTGTTGTACATTGCAGCGTTTTTGGCGACTGTCTATCTTTCAGTAACACAAATAAGTAACAGAACAGATTTGCTATATGTTCTTTACTCTCTTTAGAATGTAACATGGAGCTTCTGAGATCCTAGAAATCTCATTCAATGTTTCTTTGGTTTATTATTGGATGCTTTCCTGTTCATCTTTATTGCTAATACCTTGACTGAGTAACTAAGTGTTGCAATGGTTGAGCAAGAGGAAGATGGAGATGAAAATGCTCTAGTAAGCAAAAAAGGAAGACCTACACCTTCAGCTAAGCCTGATGTGCCGGAGGCTGGAACAGTTGGCGGGGAACCTGATGGCAGTGATTCTGATGAATCTGATGATTCAGTATAGATCATAATTCTATTTGTCAGAGTTTGATATGTCAATAAAAAAGACATTGAGTCATATGTTTAAGTTGGTGAGTTAAGTAATGCTATGCCTGTACATATCTTTTAGGAATGGCCTCAGTGTAGTTTTTTTTCATTTCATGTATCGTCCCACAAGTTTCTGATGGGTAGTTCATGTTTGGTGTTGTCAGTTTATTTCAGTTCTGTATTATCTTCCGCGGTTGGTGGAGTTGAAAACTTGCTTGTCCTTTTTGCAGTATTGCAACATCATCCATAATCTTCTCCTCTTCTGCTTACATTTAACTCATCCTGGGTTTATCTTAATTTTAACGGTATTGTATGCACCTTTTCTGGTTTAACTAGAACTCTTTTAATAACTCTTGGTTGTGAAATCAGGGGTTGGATTAGTTAAAGTTAGATATTGTTCTTTCATCTTAAGCTTGTGATGGCTTGAACCACATGACGTTTAAGTGAAATAAAATCGAGTTCTCCTATGGTACATTGTATGTTTAATGGCTAATTTTCTCCCACAAGACTGGTATTCTTAAGGGCTATTTTTCCCCCCAAAAGGGTCATACATGTATGGTGTATGGTATGGTAAAAACTCGTAGTAGTGTGGTTTTTACAATCATTATGATGAGGAGACAATTTTCCTGAACACTGTTTTTTCTCTAGAGGCATTTATATGGTGGCATAGTTTGAACTTTCAGTGGTATGTAGTCTAAATTGTTGGATAATTGATTTAGAGCTTGTTTGATTCTCATTAATTGGGAAAAAAATGAGTTTTGAATAGTATTTTTAGGATAATGTGTGGTTAAAAAGTAGGAAATTTTTTTGATATACATATAGAATATTTTATTGTGTGAATGTGTGGTTGAAAATGATCATATAGCAAACCATAAAATAAATTAATAGGTGTCAAACAGGCACTTAATTACACAATTCGGGAATAGTATTTTCATGGGTTGCTGGATGTCAACTTTGTGCCTTGTTCCCTAAGTTCTCTCTTTTTTTTTTTTTTTTGGCCCAATGGTACTTCTACAAATTCTTATGAGCTCATTTTGATTGAAAAGTAAAGTTCTAATTCTGCAGAATGAAATGGTAGAAACTTAACGTGATAGGATTTCACAGTTTCTTTGTAGTATTCGACTATTGCATAATGAATTGTTAGCCGTTTTCTGGTGGCTTGTTAAGATATATAGATTTATTTAAGCAATGTAAATTATGGCTTGTTTCCTGATATGATTCTTTACAATATTGACTATTGTCGTCTTCTGTGCTATCAGAACCAGTAAATCTTTACGTTAGATTGAAGTCATTGGACACGAAGACTAGTTTATTTCACATTGTGCTTGTTATTTTTGCTTTTAGTATGCAGCAGATGATACTACAAACTGCAATTTAAAAGCAATTTATGTTCAATTCAAAGAAAATCTTTGCTGGCTTCAGAAGATGCCATTGAAATTAATAGGTATGATCTCGAGTACTGACTCTTTCTTTTATAGCTTTTCTGGCCAACTAACCTTCTCATCACTCTGATTTGCTGCAAAATTGTAGCTGTGCAAAATTGTTATTTAGTTAGGTAAATCTTCCAAATCAGCCTTTCATTATCAAATGATGCTCCTCTAGAAGGCTTATGACCTACAATTTTAACAATAGAAAAGGGTTTTAGTTTTAGATCACACTTGAGTATCAAGTTTTCAATTACAATCTTGAACATTGTGTCTGCTTGTTTACTTTTCAGGTGAGTGCAGGGTTCTATTGCTATTGGCATTATTAAATTGCTCTATGTGAAGCTAGGCTCAACAACTGTTTTTATTTTTCTTTAATCATGCATTTGACATTGAAGGATTCTGTCTTTGATTATATGCTGGAAGAGCAAGTTGGAAAATCAGATGCAATATGAAGCTATATTGCGACAATATGTGTCAGGCATTTTGAGTATTCTATAATACTCGCTGTTGGACTTGTTTATACTTTGTTCTTATCCTTTCAAAGGTTTGGGAGTTGACATTTTACATTACATTTGAAGGTTTTGAACTTGAGTATTACTTTATTTATCTGAGACTGAGCCATGCCTGGACTTTTGTATAAATTAAAGGTCTATAAAAGGACTAAAAGTCATTAACAACTTGCTGGAAAGGAATTTGGAAATGTGTTTCAACTTGCAAAGTGTGGTTTGTGAGTTGTCTTGTGTTTAACAAATTGAGGAATGTGATCACACGTGGAGCAAATTAATTGATTATGGAATGTTTGGTTTTACAATTACTTGATAACACCATTATTTTGAAGAAAACTTGGTGCTGGAGTCTGGACGGTAGCTTAAAGGCTGATTTAAGGGTTGTTTTGGCTTCAACATAAAATACCACGTCTCAAGTCTTTGTTTTAGCTTCTTTAAAATGGGAATAGTTAAGGTTATATCACGCGTATTCTTAGACTTGACAAGTCGCCTTTCCTTTTTCCTTTTTAAACCTTGTACTTTGTCTTATGAAGTAGGATGTACGGTGGTGAGAGTTCCCATGTGCCTCTTCTACATACTAAACTCTTTGTTCGACAACTATTTTTTCTCATATTTATTTTCAATCATATTCTTATAATATAAAATATTTTTTTTTGCGTAAACTCAAAACTTTTCTTTACTTTTTTAACTC